>CALNVZ010000174.1:73598323-73639451 GCA_940671915.1 Paracentrotus lividus | reverse complement strand
ACACCAACCATTTCAAGGGAATAGTTTGCAATGCCTCATATGGGGTTAGCCTCTAGTCGAGGCCTCGTGCTATTTCCCCAGAAATCATCGCGATTTCCGAGATTCAGAGGTGAACAATGCTGTACAAAGCTGTAAAATTCTCCGACATTGCGAGCCGCAGTCTCGGAAATCGCGATACAAAGGATATCGCAGTATCTCTGGAAACACGATGATTTTAAGGGGAAACGGCTCGCAGTCTTGGAAATCGCGATATCGTCGAATCTCGGGAAACATGATGATATAGTAGGGGTGGGGGGTAGCAAGAGGCCTCGACTAGAAGCTATATGTACATACGGGTTGTCATCTTTCTCCCTCTCTTCACGACTCCTCACTCTATCCCACTCTGACACAAAACACCCTCTCTTGATATTCTTTCATCTAAACAGAGACCTATTCATTCTTGCATATTTTTCTTTGCTCAATCTCTGTCAAATTTCCAAAATACCCCCCCCCCCCCGTGTTTTCATAAAATAGACTTTGTTTGAGACTCCTTTTGCTAACTTGGTGCATTTCCTGATTAGTTATACATTGTTCCATACTCTATTTCCACAGCATCATTTAAAAATGCGACTGCTATGAGCAAAAGGGCATTTACCCTGTCACAATTACAGTGCACTCCTGTTAGAATGAGGTACATAGGACCAGGACAACTGTCTCTAAATACTGAACACAGAGATACTTGGTAACATGAGCACACATTTGAAATTGGGACCGCCTTGTTATAATAGAATCTTGCTGTATTTGTGCTCGTTACAATGGGAGTAAACTGTATTCTGTGGGCTCATATCAGACACATTTTAGTGGTAGATTACTTAAAGCCACAAACAACAACTCTTGCATCCAACACAAAACCCAATTTTAAATAAATAAAGATGTATTTTGGAATAAAGTGACTACTGCCTGCACAAAATTTTGTGGTAGATTATTCCAGGCTACATTTTAAAAACAAACCATTGCAAATAATCAACACAAACAACATCATTTTACATGTAGACCTTTAATACAAATTTTCTCATTAATAGGGTATTTGAACAGAAATAAAGATACAGAGATATGCTATGTAGAGAAAAAACATATCCATTTATATCAGCAAAATACAAGAGTGTTTACAAAGATAATCTTAGAGAAGTTGAATGCCACTCTTATATATCTTCCACATTCATGGAAGAGAAAAGAAAATACAAAGGTAAAAATTAAAGGTACACATAATTAGGAAAAGAATACAAAAGAGTTGACAGAAAATAAAGTAAGTGATATTTTTAAACTGGTTTTGACCAAGAGATTAATGTTTCCTTAATGTCAAATCAGCACAAAACACATGGGAAAGGAGCACTTTCATTAGCTCTGTATAATCTTCATATTTACAAGTGTAGATTCCCCATGAATAGCTCAATTTACTAAAATATAAAATGGGGGGAAAACTGCTTTTCAGAAACAAAATTTGAACAACCCATCATAATTGAACATAATTATTCCCCCTTTCAGTCTGGATGTAAATAAGTTAAGAAATGATATTATCTATGTCACCCTCAAAAGTACATTTACTTAGTCTTGGAATGAAGTAAAGCACAATGCTACAATTATTACGATAATAATATTCTAATATTTATTTACAGGAAAAGGACAGAAGTATTTGCACCATGTAAGCCAAAGATTCTTTCAGGGAGGGTGATATCACATGAGGAAAATGAATACTTTCAAATATTCAAATACAGTGTGAGCCATTATAACGAAGTGCTTGGGACCAAGCCTGATTCCTCGTTTTATCTTGTATTAATACTTAACACATGGGCATGTCTGAAATTTCTACCAGAAGACTCACCTTATTGTAACAACATCTTGTTGTATAGAACCTAAGTAGACAGTAACATAACATGAATACTTGTCCAGTAATTTTAAAAATGAAAGTGCAAGAATACATGTACCTACACATACCGAACCTATGAGGTAATGTACTTATTCAAAGTACTGGGTAGAATAATGAATCTTGGTAACAAAGAAGGGAAAACTGGATAAATGCCATCAATATAAATGCATGCAAGTGCCAAGGAATAATTCAGACTCAACTTTTGATTGAAACAAATACAGATGGACAAGTGCTATGTCCTTTACCACTAGACTGTAAATGTTTCTAGGCATTAGAACATGGGGTTCACTGGAAACTCAACACAATGAGTTATGATATAATGAAAAACAAGCAATATCTCCAGCCAAAATCGAATACACTTATTCTGTTTTCTAATCTTCATTCATTACTGTTTACTGATATTAAAAGATTCCTGATTATATCAAGCAAGTTTTAAAGAGTTTCTACAGTACTTAAACCTGGTGTATAGTTTTGGTAACAAAAAAGGAATTGGCACAAAACCGTAGTTACATGTTGTCCACATTGCACTAAAAGATATGGGTGAGAGATCTTGTGACATTCCTTTCATTATTTACGATGAATTTCATTGAAATTTTTTGAATGAAGCGTAATTTAACTGCCGTTCAGACCTCTGCTGACAGGTTCGCACGCTGGAGGTTAAGGCGTGAATTAGTGCGAACGATCTGTGTGTAACACCCACACAAGAGAATCCCCATTGGTTTTCTACGTGAGTACTAACCCTTATCTTTTTTATCCTTATATTATGACATAAAGACACTAAAACGAGATTTCAAGGACTATAATTTGCTTTACTATAGTTCTTGGATTCAATCTTTCATAATTTATCTTAATGTGAATCAAAATTAATTTTTCTTTCTCCCGAAACTATACACCAGCTTTAAATCCCTGAAAGCGGTCAATTCTCATATTTATGTTAGCATGATTATTTGGGTTACATGGTGCAAATTTAGAGGGACTTCTGTACTTTACATAGTGGGCAATATTACAACATTTTGATAAGTGGAGTATCTTGTCTTATACAACTTCATACTTGTCCACAAGAAGGGCAACATCTGACGAAAACTTGACTGGCTGGTCGTTCTCCACGGATAAAACATCCTCAACCTGAATGACAAGATCAAATAAGAGGATGGAATAAAGAGGGGAGGAGAGGGAGAGAGAGAGAGAGAGAGAGAGAGAGAGAGAGAGAGGAAGTGTAAGAAAGACAGAGGGAAAAATAAAAGGGAATAGCGAAAAAAAGAGAGCAAACGAATGATGGTTAGAGATAGTGGCACATTTCCAGTAATAATTATGAAAGTATTAGGAATGATCCAATGGTTATGCTACGCTTGTAATATCATGACTATTGATAATTTTGGTTATCAGCTTATTGATTATAAAGGGGATAATGGTAGTGAAGATGATGATGATGATGATAATGACGATAATCATTCTAAAGTTCATTCTATAGTTGTATTGTTAAATGATACGTTTGTCTTCTTAAAAGAACTGTTTTAAAGTGAGTGCTTTATATAGTGGTTTACCAACAAGGTACAAGGACTATGTAGAAACAAAATTTTGAAGTCATACTTGTGTAAATCATAAATCTCAATTCCAAAAAGGAGTGTGAGTGACAACAAATAAAAAGAGCCCAAAAAGATAGTAATAAGCTGAAAATTATAACCAAGAAAACTGAAGTCAGCTTTTGAGTCAGCTTTTATGCTGCTCTCTCACACCTCTGTCCAAAAGAAATCAAGTGGCAGGCACATTTGACAGTACACTTTTCTCAATTTCTTTAACACAGGCTCTATCTCACTGGCCATGAGGCAATCTTGCAACTTGAGTCTCTGCAGAGTGACAGAAAAATCAAACAAAAGGCAAAACAAAACAACAAACACAAAACGAACATGTTTGTTCTTTTTTTAGACATGGTCCAGTCGCGAGCGACATTGCAGTGACTCTTTAATCTACCAGTGATGGACAAAACATGTTGTAGCAATGACTCCGCAACCTGCCATTTGCTCGCAACAGGAAAAATAATTTTTAAAAATTTAATATGTTCAATTTTTTTCAGCTTTTTAAAAAACATTTCTTTACCACTCCCCTGAGAACTTGGGATACCTCATGGTGATGTAACTGTGATGTCTCCGCGACTCGAGTGAATCTAGTCACAAACCAGTTGCGAATTTGTCTCATTGCCACTGAGAAAGGCCTGTACTTTACTCTCTAGTTAGTTAATTTGTATTTTTCACCAAATTTTTAAGGATGTTATCATTCAGTTTTATATTGCGTGATTTCTAGAGAGGTTATTTCCGGATACAAGACTTATGATGATCTCTAGATTTGAATGCTGTGTATGTGCTCACCTGAATATCACAGTAGGACTTTCTTGAGATGAATCCAACAGTTATAGGGAAGAAATCATCAGGTTGTCCAGCGATGGCAAACTCCATGCTACCGGTTTTATTACTGGTATCGATGACAGGTAGTGTCCATTCCAGCTGGTTGTGCCGTGAGTCATGCTTGTAATTGCCATCCACCTCGCTAACCTTGGGGGCACCAACACCAGATCTATGGTTGAGGAAATAATAGTATTGATTTTGTATTTAGCACGCCAATATTACATATGCTCTGGCGATAACTGCTCTGCTGTAAATCTAATACCCTGGATACAACAATTTTTGTGATATTTTCATTACCATAAATAGCCTTATGTTGAAGTGGAA
Organism: Paracentrotus lividus; assembly: GCA_940671915.1. Taxonomy (NCBI): domain Eukaryota; kingdom Metazoa; phylum Echinodermata; class Echinoidea; order Camarodonta; family Echinidae; genus Paracentrotus; species Paracentrotus lividus. The sequence goes on along the minus strand of CALNVZ010000174.1, from coordinate 73,634,819 downwards.
ATCTCCATAAAATTTGTGAAAAACAAAACTACAGCGAAAATGACAACTTATACAGTAACCTTGACATCAATGGTGATGACTATATATGGTAACATTGTCCAACAGCCAATTAACAAGCAGTATATCATGGAAGTTACCACTAAAAATTTCAGGCAACATGTACCTGGGCTGAATTTAGTTACTTGATTTGTGAGAGGGATAGACCATAAAGCAATTGTCGCCAGAGAAAATATCATGGAACCACATTTAATGCATGTGCGAACAGTCGCCCTCTGGACCCAATGTTACAGGAGAAAGCTAGAGTTGGAGTACCGTATTTGCCGGCAATAAGGCCGCAGCGCCGTATAGGCCGCACCCCTTTTTTTGACAACTAAAAAAAAAAAATATCTTGAAAAAAAAAAATCTTAAAAAAAAAAAAAAAATGCAAACAAACAATGAATACAAAAAACAATAAGAAACACGCAATGAAAAGTATTGAGAAAGAAATCGCTCAAAAGATGATGAACAGTCAGAATCTAACTGAGATTCTAAGCAGAGAATGGTGCAGCTGCATGACCACTCAACAATCACAACAAACACACATCAGCATGATCAGCACGTGTGCAATGTAATAAGCCCACAGATGTTCCGATTTTGATGCTAAAATCACATCTTTGAAACAAGTTTCCAAAATTTGGTATTAATGACATATGAAATATTTACATGGGCTCTTATTTCCTACCTTTATTCTTGAATATCATATTAAAATTAAGGCTAAAAATCTAAATCTAAAGATGAAAAAAAAGCTTGTAAATTTACCACCTCAACGAGCTCACTGTGCATGACATGAATTGGAGATGGCGCTATATCACCACATTATTTTACACAGAAACAACTATGCGAGTGATCTATTTTTGGCCATGAATTTTGCTCAGAAATAACTCATTCTCGACATCAATTTCAAAGAAAACAGAGTGCTGAGGTCTATTCATGAAAAAAAAAAATTTCATGTCCACAATGTACTGCATAAGTGGTTTCTTTCGCGAGGGTTTTATTTTCGCGAATTTCGCGAACGGGATGTGACCGCGAATTTAACATCGCGCAAAAAGGTTTTTAACAGTTCCACGAATTTATCCACGCTAGAAAATATTTTGAACTCCATGTGCTCGCGGAGCAGAGTTGTCTATGCAGCGTTATTACACAACGATACAGCGTCATGTGTGGATGATGGGTATGTAGAATTAAACAAGTCAAGACATGGCACAGTAATTCTTTATTCCATTTTACTGTCTCTTTATAAATATGTCTTGTTTTTTTAGATAAGAAAATATGGATTGCTTATAGTTCCAGTTACTTTCAATTCCAAATTTTGCCGTGGTTTCAATTGCAATGTAGTACCAGTCCCATATGTGCAAAAACATGTCTTTTTCAAGGGGTTGAAAACCCCGATTTGGTTGTTGTTGCGTATACGCCGCACCCTGACTTTGCGACATTATTTTATCTTAACATACTGCGGCCTTTACGCTGGCAAATACGGTAGTAATAAATGGCTACTTACGGTACAGGGATGCTAATGACCACATCCTGAAGCTCCATATCTTCTTGTAGAAGCTCATATTCTATGTTCACATCACAACCGCCCTCATTGTTGGGCGAGGGCCAGCAGTTGACTGAAGCAAAAATGGAGAGAGAATAATAAATGTCAGTTATATCTTATACCCAAATTACAATGAAGACCTGGGGATTGCTTCACAAAACATCCGATATATGACACGCAACATATTTTACAGACTTCCCAAAAGATCATATCCCCAGAGCATGATATAATAGTGGATAAAACATTTAATTAAGTCCCCCCTCCCTGAAAGTTTCGCCACCTTTTGCATTAACAAAGAACAATTAAATAAGAAAGAGGCAAATGTCCCTTTACACACAGATAGGCCCATCTTCTGAACCAAAGATCGAGTTTGTAGGAGTCGCAAATTCGTGCAAAGCTATTGTGTGATCCTTTTGTCTGATGCATCAGTCAACATCACACAAAAGGATCAAATAAAAGCTTCGTACAAACTTGCAACTTAAACAAACCCTGTCCTCGCTCCAGAATAAGGGCCATAGTGTTTGAGCCTGAAACTTCTAATTTCAAAAAGGTTCAAACAGGTAACTTTGACTGACATCAATTGTAACAAAATGGTCAAGCAATGCCTCAGTATTCAACCACGTTCACTGTTACTCTAAAAAGATAGTGTCTTTATTTCATTTTAAAAAAACACTGTGATTACTCACTTAATAATGGGATTAAGGTCTCATCCGTTGATTGAAATCTCCATTTGAGGACACCAACATCATTGTTAACAGGGAAAGGCCGGTCTGGAATCTTCATACCAATATAAGACTGAGATGCAAATAATTTCTTGTCTACATTGGGATGTGTCTGTAAGGGCAAAAGAACAAAAATGAAAACATAATTACATATCAAAGGAGCTGAAATAACGCAAGGACCGACTCGCATATTATTGAAAATAAAACAATTGGAAAATAATCCCTTACACAGTGTGTCCCAGTAAAAGCTGAACCTGAACGGTTCATATATCTCTGTAAAAGCAAGTAATTAATGAAATATTAAGTGTATTATTTCACAAGTCAACCTTTATCCTTTCATTTGGCATCTAATGTACTGTATAAGCCAATATTTTCGCGTCCAGATATTTTCGCGATTTGGGACTAGTTGGGGAAATTCGCGAGAGCAAAATTTCGCGATTTTGGTGATGATTTCACTACTATAAATAGCCTTGTATTGAAGTGGAAATTTTCGCGAAGACAAACTCGCGAAATTCGCGAAAATAAAGTCACCGCGAAAATAACCACTTATACAGTATTTCCAAAGAGCCAGACATAGATAAGCAACAATTGTTTAAAAGTATATTGTGAATATCAAATTACCCACAATGAGTGGGTGTGATTTGGAAGAATGCAACAACCTTGCTTCATCTGCAAATCATGTTCTTGTTGGGTTTCTTTCATCAAATATCTCAACAATAGTAAATAAAAAGAGTTGTTCCCTTGTAACGGGCATCCCGTGCCGTTTCCAATGCTTTTATCTGCACAATTCGATTTTGACATTTAACTTTCAAAATCTCCTAACTCAAATATGTGCGGCTCTTTGTATTGTATTGGGCTTCAAAAGAAAGAAGATAAATATTAATATTATGCATTTAATTTTCCATTAATTGCTTGACTTACATGACTGACTCTTAACTCTTTTAGTTTTTTCAAGTACGCACTGTACACTTTACAGTTTGAAAACAGAATTAAAACATAAATGATAGTCCCGTGGAAGACATTTACCTGCAATTGTGCTCCTTTGTCATCATTATTTGCTACACCGATCTTGATCTTGCCATATTTCTGGTCTGAGATACGGAGTGTGATCATACCATGAACATCTAGAGCTTGAACACCACCGTCTCTTCCAGTTGATACTGTCATCTTCTCTTCCACTCGTATGTGAATTCTAAAGAAAGGCAGCAAAACAAGGATCAAATGAAGCAGGGCTCAAATTTAGCGGTGGCCCGGTGCCAATGGCCACCTGAAACAGCGTCGGGCCACCTGAAATCTCCAACTGGCTGGCCCGGCAGGCCACCCAAATATTTGAACAGCCTACCAGGTTGTGAGCATCTAAACACCCGATGCCAGCGGCCCAGACTTCAGCGATGTGTGGTAATCGCGATGATCAAAATAAAATGCAGTTACCTCAAATTCACAACAAAATGCAGCATCAAATGTAACAATCGCACAAGCAATCTTACCCTTAGATATCCTTTTTGAGAAATCAGTTACGGACAGGTCCAAAAATAACCACAGAACCTCTGATAAGAACAGTTTCGCATGGCCACAGACAGTTTTCAAAACATCGAGCTGGCTCGATGATCGGCGGTGTGCAGCTATATGCAGTATATAAGCGGCGGTGTCGATTGCATGCACAAGACACTGATAGTCTATGCTGCATGCAGACCCTTTGCAGTTAAAACTAGATGAATCTTCGACCGCGCACGGTCGGAAGGCATGCCTCCGTATTGCCACATCGGAAAAAAAAGGCATGCGCATGTTGAGTATTTTACATCCATTTATACCATGACATCTTTGAGATATTGACCCCAAATCTATTAAAGTTGTATCATCAGAATTATTTCCAACTCAGGAAGGATGGCTACTGATGTAATAAAAAGGATAAACATGTTTAAGTTGATCTGTCAAAGGTCCTTTAGAAATTGCACAAACGAGTCATTTACATAAATAACCAGTGACCTTTGATGTCCTGACCTCAAAAATCTAATCAGTTCATCTTTCCTCCCACATGACCCAAGTTTGAAGTTGATCCATAAAACGGTTCAGAAGTTACAGCAAGAACGTGCCATTTTCATGTATACAATGACGTCTGTGACCTTTGAACTTTGACCTCATGACTCTAAATTCTAATCAGTTTATTGTCCGTCCCATATGCACATATGACCCAAGTTTGAAATTGATCCGTCAAACGGTTTTTAAGTTTATTGCGAGAACAAGCCATTTTCATGTACACAATGACCTCTGTGACCTTTGACCTCATGACCCCAAAATCTGATAAGTTCATTGTCCCTCCCATATGTAAATATGATCCAAGTTTGAAGTTGATCCCTCAAACGGTTCTTAAGTTATCGCAAGAACGAGAGCCATTTTCACGTACACAATGACCTGTGACCTTTGACCTCATGACCCCAAAATCTAATAAGTTTATTGACCCTCATATATGCACATATGACCCAAGTTTCAAGTTTATCCCTCAAACGGTTCTGAAGTTATCACGAGAACAAACTATTTTTATGTATACAATGACCTCTGTGACCTTTGACCTTTGACACATTTAACTTCATGACCCTAAAATCTTATCAGATAATTGTCACCCCAGTATGCAAACATTTACCAAGTATGAAGATGATTAGTGTCACGGTTCTTGAGTTATTGTGAGAATCGAGCTATTTTCACCTATTTATTGACCTCTGTGACCTTTGACCTCATGACCCCAAAATCTTAACAGATCATTGTTACCTCAGTATGCACACATTTACCAAGTATGAAGATGATTAGTGAAACGGTTCTTGAGTTATTGTGGGAACGAGCTATTTTCACCTACTTCTTTATCTCTGTGACCTTTGACCTTTGACCTCATGACCCCAAAATCTTAACAGATCATTGTTACCCCAGTATGCACACATTTACCAAGTATGAAAATGATTAGTGAAACGGTTCTTGAGTTATTGTGGGAACGAGCTATTTTCACCTATTTCTTGATCTTTGTGACCTTTGACCTTTGACCTCATGACCCCAAATCTAATCAGATCATTGTCCCTCCCATATGCACACATTACTCAAGTTTGAAGTTGACCCGTCACACAGTTCTTAAGTTATTGCGAGAAACGAACCATTTTCATGTATACAATGACATCTGTGACCTTTGACTTTTGACCTCATGACCCTAAAATCTAATCAGTTCATTGCCCCTCCCATAGGCAGACATTACCCAAGTTTGAAGTTGACCCGTCAAACGGTTTTTAAGTTATGGCGAGAACGAGCCATTTCATGCATACAATGACCTCTGTGACCTTTGACCTTTGACCTAATGACCCCAAAGTCTAATCAGATCATTGTCCCTACCTATGCAACATGATCCAAGTTTGAAAGTGATCCGTCAAATGGTTCTTAAGTTATGCGCGAGAACGAAAACGGGACGGACGTACGGACGGACGGACAACCCGAAAACATAATGGCCCGAATTCACAAAGGTGGTTTCTGCCAAACCCACGGATCCGCGGATTTGTGAATATTCATGTAATAATTACGCTTAATTTTAGCGCGTACATTGAAAAGGTCCAATATGAATGCGCGATTTTGTCATTTTGCACGAGATATACGCCAGTTGCTATGCTTTTGACATAATGAGCCACTGTTTTAAATTAATGAGTCCACTGTTGAGTCAACGGTTTATTTAAATTAATTTGAATAAACAGCAGCAAAACCATAGCGACAAGCGTAAATTTAGAGCTCTGTGACAAAATTGCGCATTCATATTGGACCTTTCTCTTTCTCTTTTTTTTTGGGGGGGTGGGGGGGGCGGGGGGCCAAATCTGGGGGTGTGGCTTATACCTTGTCAATTAAATACATACTAGGTTAATAATGCAATATCCATGTCCATTATCGTGCAATGCCAATGCTAATATAAACTTGGTAAAGGCCTAGTGCAAAAAATGAAATTGTGAAAATTTGGCCACCTGATAATGCATTTGGTCACCCAGATCTCATTCCTAAGTGGCCCGGCTGGCCACCACAAAAAAAAAGTTAGGCGCAAGCCCTGTGAAGCAATGCATGAACTACCAATGATGTCAGTAATGTTATGGTGAATGGGAAGTAAGAAAATTGAGAGAGTGTGATGCATGTTTCAAGTTGTAAAATAGATCAAACATTATTTATTGAACTGCCTAACAACCAAGGTTAAAGTGACTTTCGTACACTTATCAGGAGAAGCGAGGGTAATGGGTTTGAGCAATAGCAATGTTATCAATATTCTTTGGAAAGATATGAATCTATTTTTGTGCTTCTATAGCCAGGAAAGTAGTACTCTTGGGCAGTTGAGTTTGATCTATTTGACAAAACGACGGTATTTCTGTTAAGCACTTAACATCATATGATGTTTCAATTACTTCTTCCTTCATGCCACTACTAACACAAATGAATAGATATTTTGCCACAACGTTGCAAATTGCAAAGCCCTCTCATTTGGAGCCACCACATCTTCTTGGTTGCAGCTCTCCCTAAAGTTTGGATATCGAAGGAGGTGCCCCATGACATGCGGCGTACCACAGTTGCAGTTTAAATTCTTATTCTCGGTGTAACTCCATTTTTGCATATAAACTTCACACCCACCCATCCCTGGGAGAAGACGAGGGATGGACTTCAATCCAGATTAATTTATATCTATTAGAATACATACCCTTCTGTTTTGCTGGCAGGTGTGATGGTTTTAGCAACGTTAGAAGACTGTCTGTTCTTTGAAACATTAGATGTGACCTCCTCTCCTTCTAATCTCAGTTTATCCACAAAGATATCTGTGCTCTTCGTTGACTTGCCAAGCTTCATGGCCTTGCCTGTCGCTGATGATCTGCGTACAAGAGATTAAAAAAAAAACTCTTTTGGTTAATACATCCACAGGCACTTTTTTTTTTGACCATCAAATTGGCAGCAAAAATTATATTTAATAAACGAACATGTATGAGAGTTTTCGCTATATACTTGTTCGCCTTTATTACCTCCCTATTACTTTTCCAATTTCTTTAATTTCCTTAATTATTTTCTATTACAAATCTTTATTTTAAAAAACAAAAATGACTCAAAGGGTGCACTTCCCGTTGAGACAATGGAAGTTAGAATGCACTCACTTGATTGGTTTTGATTCTATGTGTTTCTCTGGTGTGACGATTGACATTGAGCTGGACATCCCTGATGAGCTAGACGACCCATAGCCCCCGCCACCGCTACCGTAACCCGTCGCTCTCTTCCCTGATCGTATGGCTTCTTGCCTCTGCTTGGCTAGTTCCCTGGCACGCTCCTTCATCTTCTGTTTGGCTTCTTTCTCTTGAGACTAGGTTTAAGAATGACAATGAATATTATTGGCTTCATGCACCAAGTATTTCAAAGTAAAATATATCAAAGGCCTCCTTCAAGAACAATCTTTATGTGTTTTATCTAGCCCTTTTTTAATGGGAGGAGCTAGTGTTGCTAATTTGGCAAATTTTCCTACCTAATGGATTTTTTTTAAGAACTGGCCTTTTTGGTAGGTATCCAACTCTCTCGCAATTTGTCAAAGATTTGCGATATATCTCCCTATTCCCCTCCCTATTAATGAAATATACAAAGATTTTTTTTAAATTTTTTAAATTTTTTTTTACAAGGACCATTGTGGTCAGCACTCACCTCTCTGACTGCTTGAAATACTTTCTCTTCATGTGAATCCATCTCAGTGAAAGTACGGATCTGAGCCAGGTTCACGCTCTCCCTATATCCCAGGGCAACAATCTCATCAAAGGCAAAGATTAATTCAAAGGAGTGGTCAAGGATTTCACTCTCTTCCATCGCTCTACAATACTCTGGGATCTGAAAAGAAAAAGGGGAATGATTTAGTAGATATTACAACGTCATTTAACATGTATTCAGTTCTCCCCGTTTTGGGAATCCTAAATGGTCATTCATTTAGTAAGGTAATAAAGAAAACGCTGGTGATATATTTTCTAGTCTAAATTGTAAGATTCAAATATATTTATGATGTGATTTCGAAATTCATCAAACATAAAATGTTTATCTTCTTTTTTGTAACCTACCTGCTTGATGAGTATTGTTTTTATTTGTTCTATTTAGCCCTAATCTGATATAATACACTTTCTACTCAGTCAGTGGAAAAGTTCTTCTTTTTTTTAAACATAATACTCAGTTCAATAAACATAAATAGTTAGAATCTGCAAAATTCAGTAAAAAGTCAGTAATCAGGATATTTTTCTCTCTTATATTTTTCCTCTTTTTCTCACTTACCACTCTAGAAAATAATCTCAGGGTTTCCAGATCTTCGAGGATGTTACTTGTCTTGGTAGTAATCAGAAGCATATAGAGTTTCTCTAGGGGTTGATACACATATCTCACACTCTCAGTCTCAACAAATGTGTGCTGTTTGCCAGTGTTCATAAGCTTGGGGAAGGCTGCCAGAAGGCCCTCGATGCGGGATCTCGTCATCTCCACAAACTGACGAGAGACAAGAGCCTTCCCGCTCTTGGTACAAATGGCGGCTGCCAACAGCACCTACAGAAATGAATAACAATAATAATTCAGCATTTTTATAGTGCTTTTAATACAATGTTTTAAGTGCTTTTTGTTAATTCTATATATTAGTTAAATCAATTAACAAAAATTATTTTGGCACTTGAATAGAGCTCAAATAGACTTCTTTACACAAGTTACATGGAGTGAAAGCTGAACATGGCAAGTTTTGCAATCAGATATTTTGCAGTTATGATTGATGAAATTTATTGGAGGTGCCCTTCAACACACAAATATAATCTCAAATTATACAGGACCAGTCTCTGTTAAATGATGAATATTCTTGTGCAAAATGCTAAAACACAATTGATGCAAAATCCAAGAGCTGGGCAGTTCAGATGTGATCATTGTCATCATTAAAAAAAAGGGTAGGCCTACATATTATCACAGTATAGTAAGAAGATCTAGGCCTAGACTTCAACTTTTGCCAGCATTGTATATATTTTACATGCCAGCTAGGGAAAAAGGGCAATTCCATTTCCTTGCGACTTGTGTAGACTCTAATGTTGGCCTACTCAGCCCGTCCAATTCATGTCTGCGGCAGTAAGATCTAACAAGTCTACATAGGGTTGTCATTTTTCTTATTCCTTACAACTAGAAGCTAAGGTTATCATAGGCCTATCATCATCAACAAATATTGTAGCACTACACTGTATGGCAAGAGTTCCTTTTGCGACAGCCACCCAAATTGAAAAATTAAATATGGAAATGGTTATAATATTCTAAACATAGATCTAGGTCTAGAGGTCTAGATCTATATAAACATAACTGATGGAAAAAGTTTTTTTTTAAGTTTCAAAATAATTTTTTATAACAATAAAAAAAAAAAAATTGCAATTTATTTAGTCAAAAAAGACGAGGAATAGTGGGAGCAGAACCAGAATCGTCAGTGTTACTGTCTTACTCAGTACTCATGGTAGTCTAGACTACACCAACGAGATAATTTGCAAACTGACGAGAATGTTTTGTTCAGATCTAACGTTATGAATAGGCCCTAAATTAGACCCAACGTTAGATCTTCAAATTTCAATGAATAGCAAAAGCTGAACGTCCAAGATATCATAGACACGCATGCTGCACACACAATGACACAGGTGTGCTGTTATCAATTTATTTTGAGTGGCTGTTGCACCGTATCCTTGACCTTGTCAATATTCTTTTTATAGAAATGAAGAAAAAAAATGCAATGAAGAAAACAAAATCTTGATTTTTTTTTTTTTGGGGGGGGGGTGGAAATTGAACTTCCTCCACAATTCATTTGAGAATGATATTTATTTTACATTTCAAAATTTAAATTCATAGCTTAATCGTATTTTGACATTATCATGGAATAAGTCACCAGTCCATCCATGACCATTAAAATTCGGCAAATTCACTCATCACTGCCCCTTGTTTTATTTATTTTCATTGCACAGACACAGTCACACTCACACTCACTGCTCAGTGCTTTTGACATCCCTCTGCGCACATTCTAGTTTTTTTTTTCTACTCCCATTGACTTTGTACACAGTGAGCGCCCACACAGAGAGAAGAGGGTGACAAATTCCATGACAAGGCTCATATTTTCTAATTCTTTTTAATAACACATGAACTAAGGTTATCTTACCATCGTGCAAATATGTTTCCTTGTTGAATTTTACGTCAATTCTGCCGTCCCCAAGGCCCAAGTCATAAAGTGTAATTTTTACTCAGAGAGCTAACTCTTGTTACACGTATTGCGGCCACGTACAATACGAGTGATGTGGAGATTGAGGCGGATCACAACTCGCGCGGAAGAATATAGAAAATCGTTCCACCTATTACTAAATTTTAAATGTAAAACAAGGTTTAGTGGATGTAAATATTAGCGTCATTCATTTATTTGGAGTATATATAACAACATTTGAGAGCATTAATCCTTTGATTGGCTATTTTAGACAATATCTAGAACTACATTATCTCATCATGTTGAAGCACAAGTATTGTACTTCCGGGTTGAAGGTCATTGCACGTGTGTTTACATTTTTCGAGAAAGTGATATTACTGATAATCGCTATAAAAATATATCAAATCAGCAAGGACATTCAAAAAATCTTGATTAATCAATGCTGAGAGCTGATTTTAAAAATTTTGAATTTCAATATCAAGTGTGAAGGATGGCTGATAAGATTGAAACTGTTCGTGTAGGCTCGAGAAAGAGCGAGGTAAATATTATTCACCAAGACGAGTCCCATATGTTTATATTTATGTTAGTTAAAAAAATATGGAGTTACGATTTGCAGAGGCTTCACGACCACGCCCAAGTCTCGCCCACACGTAGAAATTTTTACTCCATAATTTATGCACGACGCTCGAATGATCACGTTAGCATATGAAATACACTACTATTGTGCCTTCCAATGAACAATAGTCACAATAAAATTTAGATTCGTCATTTAATATTTTAAGTCCTCATTTCTTTATACGTTTTCAACTGTCGGGTGGAGTCCGACAGTGTGCAGGTGTGAATTTGTTGACGTTCCTTTTTATATTTCTCTTCTTTATTCTAAAAAGTATTGAAAGAGTGGCTTTGCGGGCGCACGTTTTATGAAGTCGAGTCTTGCAGTTTTTCTTGCAAAATGGGTCCACTTGACAGCGCGCACGACAAAAGCGGTCTTTTAATATCGCGAACAGCTGCATCGCGTTGTTCAGTTACGGTCAACGTACTTCAGTCATCGCAACCAGAAGGCGGAGCTCGACGCGATAGCTAATCAGAGCGCCCAACAATCAAAATGCATTGTCCTCTGGCTCTGTACAAACGAACTTGTAGGCATTTCGATGTGGCCCATGCAGTTAGGGTTAGGGTTCAGACTATGCTTTTCAGACTATAGTTAAAATCCTTAACCTCAGGAAATAGGTAGTGCTATAAAGGGGGGGGGGGCCTTCCTTAGTACCTTCTATTTCCCGGGGTTAAGGGAAAGTTCACACTGCCAGGTTTAAATTGGTTTTTAAAAATGCAGAAAAATATGAGTGAAAGGTGTTAAGAAAATCGACCAAAAAATAATGAAGTTATTGAACCTAAATGAGAGTTGTTGTAGCCAAAAGTAAATTGGAAGGAATTGTATTAATATGACCTCACAATGTCACATTGTTTCATTTACATATAAATATACTGACACGAGATGTAACTTAGTTATCTTCCATGCATGATTTCAGGTGATATTTGGAGAAAATAGTGGTCAGGACGGTTAAATTGATGCAGCTCGGAGCTCCGCTATCTCGCCAGAACTCCCCGCACACAATATCGCACACATACGTTGCAAACTGCGGGCATGCAACTGTTCAATACGCTTTGCACATGGTCGCCGCATGGCTGTAAGAGGTGACCACGTGTTGACGGCCCGACATTTTTTCCTTTATTTGCTCATTACTCAGCTATTTTACATTATTACCAAAATCATGTTGCTATTATCATTTATTTTCACTTCCACTAATTCTAATGTAAATTTTTTTTTAATCTGTTGAACATTATTTTTTCATTATTGCTACAACTCAAGTTTATCTTTAATATTAAAAAAAGTTTTGATTCTGTGACGTCACAAGCTGTGTCATGTAATGTAAATTCATTAAAGTGTCATTTTTTCAGAAGAATATTAATTATTTCACCTGTGTGGTTAAACCTATACATACATGCTTCTATCGAATTGACCCATTCTTTTATGAAACACCATGAAAAAAGACAAATTTGTAGAATTACAAATTTGTAGAATTTATACTTAACACATAGGAGAGCTGCTCGCTCATGATGTCGCAGAATCAAAACTTTAAATATTCATAACTTCACTATTTTTTGGTCGATTTTCTTCGAACTTTCACTCATATAAATTTTATTTTATTTGTCTGCATTTTTTAAAACCAATAAAATTCCAGGGTGAACTTCCCCCTTTACCAAAGTAGGCTAGCACAGTAAATAATACGGTACTATCTGGCCCTGCTCAAAAGCCAGATTACCTGGGTTATTTCAAAGTTGGCCAGGCAATTGCAGTGCTGAGAGCTATAGTCTGAAACCAAACCGTGCTAAGGAAAAGTGGGGCTAAGCAATATCCAATCAGTGAATGTGCGTCATTATTATAAACTCGATAACACAAGAAAAGACAAAACAATGAACAACAAAACATAAGGAAAAAGAGGAAAACAATTACATGAGGAAAGAGAGAAAAACAATGAATAACACAAGAACAAAAGAAGAACAATGAATAACATTAGGAAAGAGAGAGAGAAAAAAAGAAAACATAAGGATAGAGAGTAAAACAATGAATATCATAAGGAGAGATTTTTTTTTTAAATGAAAAACATTAAAGGAAAGAAAGAAAAACAAGGAATGACATGAGAAAAAAGAGGAAAACAATGAATTACATAAGGCAACGCTCAAAATTAGCATGTGCCTTGTTGCCCGGGGCAACCAAATTTGGAAGAAATGACCAAAGTAGTTGCCCAAACTGGGCAACCACATTTTTTTTGCGAGACTAATGTAAAGGCTTACATGACAGACTAAATGTATTGGGCTTTTGACCCTGTAAAATATAAGTTACATTATGAGTTCATTGCAAATCACATTTTTTACATAAAAATCAAATCTTCAATGTTGTCATTGTTTTTGCTTTTTTGGCAGGGCAACCAGATTTTCATTTGGGCCACCACTTTGGAGGAAAATAAAATATTTTGTTGCCCTGCAGGGCAACTCCTATAAAATGTTAGTGTTGAGCATTGCATAAAGAAAGAGAGAAAAACAGTAAATAACAAGGAAAAAGAGAAAAGCAATGAAAAACATAAGGAAAGAGTAAAAAACAACAAATAACATAAAGGAAGAGAGTGAAATCATTAAAATTCATGATCCAGCAAATAGTCTGGGGTTAAGGAGTGTGCAGTATGAAAAGCATTGATTTTCTTAACCCCGGCTAATATACCCAACAAAAAAAGTAAGTCCCCCCCCCTAATCAAAATGACGTAACTTTTGAACGGGCTTGTTTTGAGCATAATAATTTGGAGGGAGGTTTTCTACACTTATTGAGTACCTTCTGTGAAAAAATGACATTGAGTGATCAACGTTTAAAGCAAAAATGGACATTTTCAAAAGTCACAAGGGTCATTTTGGAGGCTGTAAAAAAAACAATTTTGTAAGATTTCCTTCTTACCTTGTGTTTAATTGTTTTGGTGGATTTATCATCAAAAATTTGGTCATCCAACACCAATTCCGATACATTTCATTATTTTTCATGGATGAGTGAGCACAATTTTAAGTATTACGTTCAGGCGTCCAAAAATGGTAAAATCCAACAATTTTATTTAAAGAATTGAAATCAGATATTATCATCAACATTATCGTCACATTTTGTGAAAAAATGAGCACTATTCGTCGTGTCATGGACGAGTGAGCACACTTTAAAGGTGACTATTGTGACTTTTGTAATGACATTTTTGCCTTTAACGTATGTTTATTCATGCATGACGGAAAGGTTTTATCTCATATTCGCACATGAGTTAGTCGATGAGTATATAAACATAACTGCCAAACGATATTACTCAACACCTTTTTGTTAAAAAGTTCCAGGATGTTGATTTGGGGTTTGTTTTTGCCTCGAGATTGTACACAAAGTCAATTGAGAGGAAATCAAAATTTTAACAATATTGACATTCGGCTTAATTTCTTGGATGATTTTTGTTAATTCTACTGAGAGTTTTTCCATGAAACTTGGCACACAACTTCTGGATGGTACTAACTAACAGGAACAAACGCTAAATTGATAATCTGATAAGGTACGGAGTGGGGCCAAAGCCCTGAAATTTCTTCTTATTTGCATGTTTTTCTAATAACTTCTGCTCACTGAAGCGTAAAACCCTGGAATTTTCGTGAAACTCAAATCAAATGAAGTATCCAAGAAGGTCTGTGACAATTATTCAAAATAAGCAATTGAATTTCAGTCCACAAGCGAAAAAACGGCTTTTCACGTATCACGTGTTCATTGAAGCATGAATTTTTAATAAAATGCCATAACATTATTTGAAACAAATAATTTGACATACATACATGTATAACAAAAAAATGTTGATAAAATGATTTTATTTCATAAATATGGAACAATACTTATCTTAGAAATTTGAAAATATCCTTTTTTGTTTTTATTAAGTGTTCATTCAACCGTGAATTGATGAGTATTGTTTAAAACAGTCTTCCAGATTGCATATTCCGTCATAATCAGTAATTTTTAAAAATAAAAATGTGTAAAAAATGCAGTTTATGCAAATTTTACCTCATGTGCATCCAACCGTGAAATTTATTGCAAAAATCATTTGATGTGTTAGCAATTAAGTGCAAAAACCCTTCTGAACATATCTTTTGTTGAAAACTCTGAATTTGTTCAAATAATATTAAATTGAAGATGCTAGTAGTACTAGATGTTCCTATGTTATAGTGCAGTCAGACCGGCCAGACCGACCTCAAACCAACTAACAAACAAACCGTCTTGAAATTTTCATTTCATTGTAGTTGGTTTGAGGTCGGTCTGGCCGGTCTGACTGCACTATAACATAGGAACATGTAGTACTAGCATCTTCAATTAAAGTTATGAAATTAACCTTTTGACTTTCGAAAAGTGACATTTTTGCCTTTTGACTGTACTCATTGAAAACGAATTTCAGTAAAATTCGCTCAAATGTAAGCTGATAGAATTACCTTCAAGCACATGTAATAAAATATGTAAAACTCCTCTTTGTTAAAAAGTTACATCAATTTGATTAGGGGGGGGGACTTACTTTTTTTGTTGGGTATAGTATGGGGTTAAAAAACACAGTCTGAAAGCAAAAAAAGATAGTATGGATTTAAGGATAGTATTGGGTTAAGGATAGTACGGGGTATACGGGGTTAAGAAATAGCAGTCTGAAAAGCTTATTAAAGTCTTCTTCTTTCTTTTTTTTTTAGCTAACTCTTAGTCGCTTATGGGTTGTTTTACGATCAGGGTACTCCATTTTGTCTCACTGGACCAAAAAAAAAAAAGTTGTTTTGTTTTTCCTCAAGTTTTGTGTATGTGTTCTAGACAAGTAAAATGATATTGCTTTTAAATTTGGAGGCATGAGGTTACCAACTTATATTTCTATAGGGGTTCAAATTTTGTATTACACGTAAAGTCAATTGCTTCATTTTTTTGGAGAGGACGTTTTTGACAGAACGTGATTTGACAACATTGTAACGTGAAATATATGGATGTGGGTGAAATAAACATTATAAGTTTGTGGCATATATACAAGTGTTCTTACAGACAAAAACATTGTTCATCAAGTGATGTCTAACTATGCGTAAAACCACCGATTTTGGAGAGGACATTTTTTGACAGAATTGGCATCCCATTTTTGGTTAATGGCCACAAAAAATCAAATTAACTCTAGCTTCTGGGGTTTTCATTTTTTTTAGCAATCGCATTTCAGTAGTCAATTCTGATTGGAAAAGCAAGCCGAATGATTGCTAATAATCAAGATGCCCAGGCTCAAAATCAGAAAAAATAAAATGAGACAGTAATTTTGCCCTAAAATGCCATATAATGGTCTATTTTTAGAAGTAAATGTGTATTTCAAAAATTTATTTTTCTCTTGTAGGTTGCTCTAACAGTGCCCAATAGCTTGCCATCGTAGATTTCATATTACCATACCTCTATTTGTTTTTATGGTGCACAGAAGGCCATTTTTTGACGGTGTACCCTGATCGTAAAACAATCCTTATTCATATCTCCAATTTATACTTAAACCTGGTGTATAGTTTTGGTAACAAAAAATGAAACGGCATATTACCGATCAAATATAGTCTCATGGTGACCACATTGCACTAAGAGATATGTGTGAGAGAGCTTGTGGTATTCCTTTCATGATTTCCGGTGAATTTCTATGAAAATGTTTGAAAGAAACATAATGTTTACAACGGTTGTTTTAGACCTCTGCTGGGATGGGCGCTCGCCAGAGCTTCCTGCATGAACGGGCGTAACGATCTGTGTGTATCACGCACACAAGAGATTCCCCATTGGTTTTCCACGTGAACGTGATCTCTAACAAGTGGAGGGAGAAGAACAAGAAGAAAAAGCTAAAAGAGGGAAGCTTATTTTGGACTTTGGATTGTGAATCGATGCGAAAAACACTTTTGTAAAAGGGGGGGGGTCACTCAAAGACATAAGTGCTACCCATGCGAGTCCCCAGACCCTGAAAATGGACCCTAAACGTCATGTAGCATATAGTCTAATTTGCACCTATTTGACATCTGACTGAAAAACATACATTAAATGGCGTAAACACCTGGAAATTTGGACTCCATATAAACAGCAATTTCTGCTGAAAACACCCCTATTTCAATGAAAATGGCGATCTAAATTAAAAAACACCCCTATTTTAAGGAAAGCGTCAACGATGGAAGGCTGATAACACACGCTTTTTGAAGCTTTTTGGGGACGCGCAGGAGTAGCACATCATAATGTGGTGAGTAACCCCCACTCCCCCCTGGGTGTACACCACAACAAGAGAAGGGAATAATAATAAAATGGCAGGACTTCAGCTTCACTAAACACAGGCTTTTCGTGAAGAGTCTGTATGCATATAAAACCCACTTTACACTACAGCCTGTGGATAGTGTAGTAGCAATCAAAGCAACATCATCTGCCAGGATAATTCAATCCTGCATGCCTGTTCTGAAGATAGCAACCCAAGTCTGTAGCTCGTAGGGTCTTCCATAATGCCCCTCAATAAAAATGTTCCAATCTTGCTTTAATAAGTTCTCAAGAAACTTTAGTCAGGGTTAGTCAGAATATTTGTAGAAGTACTGTAAGTCAAGTTTACAATTTTGATATCTTTTATATAGACCCCCTATCGGCTATTGGATTATCTTTGTCATAGAATATGTGAAGTTAAAAAAAAAACGTTTTGATGTTTTATGTAATTAACTTTATTTTCTTGTTCATTAAAGCTGGCCATGATACAAACCAATCTTGTGGTGGAGACTCTGCAGAAAGCTCATCCAGAAACTGAATTCAAGATAGGTTAGTACTATATCTACTGTGGTAGAAAGCTCAAATTTCATTTATAAAGCCAAGTTTTCTCTTTTTGCCAGACAATGTTACTATGAATTACTTACGACAAGTTGTAGGAGTTACCAGGAATCATCTAGTTTTCTTGCATTTAAATACTGAATTTACAATATCACTTTACAATGATCATCCACAGCAATCTCTCTGTAACAAAGAGAAAGTTGGAAGAAGATGCATAAAATTTTTAAATTGATTTATAGTGAATCGGTCCAATCACTTGGTTTGTGCTGGCATGGCACTCAGCTTCCTTGTTGAATAAGGTATTTTATCAACCTACATGTAAACGTAGCTTTACCCTACCCAGGTTGTAAATCAAGTAACCGGGAAGGGTGCAAATGCTCATGTGTTTGGATTAGTATGAGTGCACCTTATAGGTTGAATGGTACCTAGGGAGAGAAGTCTGCGTTATCCATAATTTCAAATTATTGTTAATCATAAACATTTGTACCACCTTCTGCGTATCATTTCAGTTACTATGGAAACCATAGGAGATCACATTCAGGACAAGCCTCTGGCGTCCATTGGCGAATCAAACCTCTTCACCAAGGAACTAGAGAAGGCCCTGGCCTTAGATGAAGTGGATATGATCGTTCATTCACTTAAAGACATGCCGTCAAGATTACCTTCAGATATGGCTATAGGAGCCATTTGTGAGTGAGTGTGGCTTCATAAAGATGTTGTCTATTTAGAGCCAGAAAGGTATATTGTCAGATTAACTGATTACCTCTACAATGTGGCCAATTTGCAATTTGATATTTGCTCAATGTGAAATGGTAAAAGTATGTCTAGTGATGCTAATACCAGTCTTAGTGATCTTTGTCTTTGTTTTGTGTTTTCTTGCTTTTTTTTGTTGGGGGGGGGGGGTGTGACAAGGGGGTTGACAAGGGAAATACACCTATATAAAGAAAGAAGGCTGTGGTTTTCTTTACATGTAGGTACATCAAACACACATGGGAGCCATGTGACTGAGGAATTTCCTCTTGAATGATTATTTTGTTTGTGATAATTTAGTTAAGGATTAGCTCATTTTCATTATGGCCACTCTGAGATTGACAAAATTAGACTAGGCTCAACTTCCATATATAACTGATGTCTCTAACTTTCTTTGTAGGAGGGAGGACCCACATGATGCCCTAGTCCTTCATAAGAAGTATACAGGAATCACCATTGATACATTGAAAGAGGGGAGGTGAGTCTTGTCAGGTACTGTTACTATATAACATAGATTTGAACAGGTGCATCTCAGAATAATGTACAAAAATCCTGTGAGGTCCTTATGCTTACAATTGATCATTTCTTTATTTTTTTTTATGTCCAGTGTCCCACTTATGCCTCTGCTACCATGGATGATACAACAACTTGGGCTTTGGAAAAACCTTTGTCAAAATTCCCTTGTACTAAGTTTGGTAAGAGCCAACCTGTGGCATCCTGAACATTCATTCATTGTCTGAGGCAAGACTCCATGAGTCATTCACAGGGGAGGTTTATTGGACTATTGCAATGCATGGAATGCTTTTAGCAAAACTTGGTGCAAGGTGATTTTGACACAGGTTTTTTTTTTTTTTTTTTTAAGATCTTGTTCAGTTTTTCATTTTAGCACAGATATATTTGGTATCATTGGAAAGGATAGGAATTACTCTTCAAAATGAACAAAGAATTAAGGTCGACTAAATAAGAAAGATATACAGGACTCCCAAATTTGGGTATACATTTTCTTGGATGTATTGTATAGGTGACACACCAAGTATCTTTGATAATGGCAGTGTCCCTGCTTCAAACAAATCTGAAATCTATATGATATTTGTTGTGTACCCATTAAAATGGATGTCTAGGATATTTACCTTTTTTTGTGAAAGCAAATGGAGGATTTGTCCTTGGCCATGTCACAATTGAATATTTTGAATTAGATTTTAAATACATCCCTTTGATTTTGGACAATTTTTAGTAGTAAGGTGAATGTGACATTAAATATCATCTAATATATTGTCATTTCTTTACCAGCAATTGATGGCAAATGATGTGAAAGGTCTTGCACGAGGATGAGTCTATTCTATATAACAAATATTTTTAACCCGCTTGTATTAATTATTTTAAATACTTTCTATGAAGCATCCAATTTTCACCCTCTCCCTTTTATTTCCAGATTTTCAAACCATTTACATATCATGTACAAATATATGTTTCTCCTTTTTATTCTAATGCAGTGTAATTGGAACAAGCTCAGTGAGAAGAGTAGCTCAGTTAAAGAGAAAGTTTCCTCATCTTGTCTTCAAAGATGTTGTATCCTTTAAAACAGTTCAATGAAAAAAAAATTGGGGGGGGGGGGTGGTTTTATATTTTCAAACAATATGTGCAGGTGGTACCAACATAAAGCCAAAAGATTTTCCTTGCTGATGCGCTTTGCTTTCGTAAAACAAAAGTTATGCTAAATTTTGTGCAACGAGGAACAAATCGAAATTGAACACTTCATGGCCATTATGCGAAATCTGATACACAAAGGCATGGGGCGGCGTGCGGAAAATGGATTTTTCTTGATTGTAGAAAACTAGTCATATTTCCAAAATTACAACACCAAATGTGATGAAAAAATTACAAGTGAAAGTCTGATCTTCCTGCTTTATAAAGTGATTAATCTTCATGCTATAAAAAATGTTTTCCACTTGTACCATTTTATTTGACACAGACTGTAGGCCTAGTTTAAAGTAATTTTCACATTACTTGAACATGAGGTTCTTAGTCACACTTAAGCTACCAGCTACTGGTAAAAATTACTGTTTTATACACTTAGTTACTTTGTGTGAATGAATAATGTGGAAAAGTTGAACTTGTAATCCTGAACTGCCTGTGAACAGAGAGGTAATCTAAACACTAGACTGAGGAAGCTGGATGAGGGCCAGGTCTATGATGGATTGGTCTTAGCTGTAGCCGGTCTTCTTAGGATGGGCTGGGAACACAGAATAAGTCAGGTAGGCCTACATGTACAAACATGATGAGGATGATCGTAATGTCATTGGGGATGATGTTGGTGATGAAATGGTAGTGTGTCTCTCTCTCTCAAAAAGCAACAACTTACACTTTTAAAACGGTTGGTTCATTATACATAATGCTTTTTTTGGGAGGGGGAGGGTAGGGATATAAGTATAGGAAGCTCTAAATTCATGTGACACCAAAAAGTCTGAAAAACAAAGCAACTTATGCTTGTGTGAATGCTGCCCACTTTTATAAAGGATACAAAATTAAGGTTGTGCAGGAATTCACTCAGGCGCGGATCCAAAAATGTAAAAATGTAAACTGATAGACATAT
Source organism: Paracentrotus lividus (assembly GCA_940671915.1). NCBI lineage: Eukaryota > Metazoa > Echinodermata > Echinoidea > Camarodonta > Echinidae > Paracentrotus > Paracentrotus lividus. Next base: position 73,613,558 of record CALNVZ010000174.1, on the reverse strand, counting down.
GGCAATAGAAAACAACAAATTGTTGGTAAAAAAGACAATACATCATGATTTATGCACAACTTTCTGAATTCATAAGCCATGTCATTCACTGCATTAAAAAAGCATATGATATCAGCAGACGATCTGCAATTATCAATTTACCCGCAAGGAATAGCTAGTTCCTGCACAACCAAATTTTCATAGTTTTTTACAGAAGTGACCAGGGTGGTGTTTCACAAATAAGTAGACTTAAAAATCGCACTTAAATCGTTAGTTTTGTGCACCTCATTGGACTGACCATGCTAAGGGGGTGCGTGTCATTGAGAAGACAATCAATAACTTGCTTGTTATAATACAAAAGAAGTTAAGTGCAGCTTAGCTCTACTTAACACTTTGTGAAACACCACCCAGTTCTTTTTCTTATTTATCATGTCATATTCAATTGCATGTGTAGATTCTGAAACCTGACATCTGCAAGTACTCCGTCAGTCAGGGGGCTCTGGGAATCGAAATCAAGACCAAGAATCGCAAGATGCACCGTCTCCTAAGACAACTCAACCACCTCCCAACCCTGATCCGATGCATAGCAGAGAGGGGGCTCCTAAAGACTCTAGAGGGTGGTTGTAGCGCCCCCGTCGCTGTTCATTCTCAACTAGAGGACAATAAAGTGAGAATTCATTTTATCTTTTGTAACTGACTGCCATAAGAATGTAGTTCAATGCTATTCATACAAGTAAGTACATGAAATTAAATTTAAGGTGCGACGTTGCTACCATGAGTTGATTTGTTATGACAATTTCTTGTCATACATAATTAAATTTATTTCTTTTCATAAATAATTGAATTTCATACGGTGTATAAGCTTTCTGTGGTGATTTCTCTTAGCTTATCAACAATATAATAACATGTACATTATATTTGTAGGTTTCTAAATAGAATAATTCATATATTGAAAAAAAAAAGTTATTATTGGTCATAGGTTTTCGTAAAATTTGTCACATCCAACATTATTTGATTGTTTTGTGATTGTTTACAGCTAACTCTCAATGCTTCTGTATTAAGTCTGGATGGATCAGAGTTACGAGAAGAAGAACAATCAATCACACTTCCCGAAGAATTATCGCAAGAGGTGATTATCAAAATAAGGTTAATTTGGGTAGATGCGTTTCCTTGAATATGGGTTCTTGAGGGCAATATGGAGCATTGGTATTAGGGGTTGCAAAACAATACAAAATGGCTGAAAATTATCCTGTAAGGTTTATCTTGCCTTGAAATAGACTAATGTTTTAAATGCCAATACTTGTTGTTCATTAGGTAGAGGTGTTTGCTGTTGTATTCTACAGAAAAGAAATATGCTTTTATAGAGCTATCACAAGAATTTCCCATTAACACACATTGATGCATACAGGCAAACACTTTCCATTAGGAAGTAAGCTGACACTTTTTATGCAGGTGCTAGAAAATGGTTTAATTTTTTATGAAAATCCACAGTATTCATTCATCAAAGAATTAATATCAGAGGGGTGTTTCTCAAAGAGTTAAGTAGACTTAAAGTGCTAAGTGCATCCTATATTTAACACACAATCAAATTGATAGACTTCTCAATAGCGTGAGCATTTAAAACTCACCAAAAAAAATTCTACAAAATAAGAGAACTGCTGAAACTGCTTATCCAATAAAGGAGAGCTAATGGTGTAAAATGAAGTCAAAAGGAGCCTGAGCTTTCGATCCTAGCAGAATCTTCGTCAGAGACAAAATGACGTTAAAATTTCTGTTACGAAGTTTAGCTATCTATTTCTCTTTTCTCAAACAGCATTCCATTGATGAAGACACCAGTCAAGAAGAATATCAGCTCTTCTCAAGCGTTATAGCACCGTGGATATCCCAGAAGACAATGCATCAAGCCGAGGCCTTAGGAGTATGTGTTGCCAAAAGTCTTTTTAAGAAAGGAGCGGGCCCTATTTTAGAGGCAGCTAAAGCAGAGATAGCGGAAAGGAGAAAATAAACTGCATCATTCCTGGAATAATTTAAGTAAACTATTTTATTGCTTGATGGCATTTATAATGAGATAAAGTGTATGGAGATTGGGAGATACATGTACCCATCCACACAAAGTTTTTTCAAGAATTTGATTTTGAGAATAGTTTGTAGATTACATGAGAGACAGGGTGGTGACTTTCCTTTTATGATGAACAGGGACATTTATTAAGGAAACTTATTGGTGTTAAATAACACACTGTACAAAAATGTCATGTTTCTTAAATACTGTTTCAGTCAAAATGGATTTTGCTAGGATGACTGTTCGTACTGTGTTTAAAAAAAGAAAAAAAAATTATTATAATTGCAATCAAATGAAGCTGGAAACTTTTGGTATTATCACATAAAAGAAATCTTTAACTTCTTTCAGCATTATTGTTGGGTGTGTGTGTTGGAGGAGCCAGTACTATTTACATAACTCCAGTTCAGGGAACCTTTTTGACATATTTCGAAACTGCTGTAAGAACCAAAGACAATTATACTTGAGACAACAATGTAATCTGTGACTGTGGTATGCCCCAAAGCATTGGGCACCCCCTCCAGTGTCCAGATTTTAAGGAGAATTGCAACCAGGAAGACCTGGTGGCTGCAAATGAGAGGGCTTTACAATGTGCAAAGTTTTGGCCAAATGTCTAATGATTGTGCAAATGATGGACATGAAAGAAGAAGATGTTAGGTCATGAACAGTGTTTAGTCAGTTACCATGGGTGCCTTACTTTATGCCTAATAGTGCAATACTTTGCCAATTGACATAGAATTAAATGTGTATAATGATGGACTCAAAAGTCAATGTTTTGAATTGTTAAGAAAATATAAATTTGTAGCGAAAGACATAGATTTAAGTACAATGTAAAAATTCGTTTTATTAGTACAATCAACTTGTTTTCCAAGTGTTCATCTCATATACAATGCATGCCTTTTAAATTGGTTTAGAGTCTTATTATTTTTATATACCCTCGGTGATTGATTGTAATCATATTTAGGCAAAAAAAAAAAAAAACCACAAGTGCCAAAAAGATGTTTCCACAGTGAAAATGTACTTATGTGTTCATTTCTTATTTTTCATTCAATCTCAAAAAATTGTCATACATATTTTATAGTCTTTCTTGCTTTGTCACTTTAGTCTTTATTCTCCCATCACCCTCTCTCTCTCTCTCTCTCTCTCTCTGTCTTTCTCTACATTTGTATCTCTTTTTATTTTCTCTCTCCTCTGTCTTGTTTTTATCACCCCAATACCAAACCAGGTAACAGTGTACATGCCTCTAACTCTTAATTTGCTCAGGCTGAATGTTCATATTCTTTCCAACAATTGATATAGCAGTGTACCAGTACTTGTATTCTTACAATGTAGTGCTTAAAGGAGAATTGACACTTTATAGACAGCTGGCTTACTGTGGATGTAGAAAAATCAAATAAGGACCTCAGTAAAGATTTGGTAAAAATCAGATAAATAACAAGGAAGTGATGAGAATTTGAAAGTTGAGATCTCTAATGGTATACTTAGGAAATCTCCCATTGGCAACGCGGTAACCATGTGTCATGTCATACAGGGAGAAGTCCCCATTATGGTGTGCACAAAAAGTATTTAAAATGTATCTTTATTTCCATTCTAATAATAGAAAAGATTTTGTGTGCATGATTTGTTATTTGTTTCATATATATTTACCTGTCATCCCATAGAAAAGACTCTCTATCCTGCCTTTAGAGTTGATAAAAAAGATGATTTTAGTAAAATGTGTACAATAGATATAGAAAAGATCTCCTTGCATGACATCACACATCATGGTCCCGTTGCCAATTGGAGGATCTCCATGTCATAAGTGATCTCAAATTCTAAAAATTCATATCTCTCTTATTCATTGACTAATTTTTCTGAAACTTTTACAAATATGTTTTTAGGGTTTGTCTCCATTCACTGCAGCCAAATTTTTCTGAGAGGATAATTCCCCTTTAATGAATTTGTTACAATTTTTTTATATAATAATAGAAATAATGCATTTATATAGTGCCATCTGTCTAGTTAAACTTTTCCAAGGTGCATTGTAAAACAAGATGAATATGTTAAACTACAAATAAATTGAAGAGACGGTAGAATATTATTATATCAAAATCATCTCTTGGTTATTATTATACAAAGTCATCTCTTACATGTCTCGCTATAGTTATGTGAAACTTGACTTAATTGTATGGAACTGGACATAATTGTATGGACGCAAATAAAATCTTCATAATGAGATATGTGAAAAAAAGAAAGGTTAAATTCTATCGTATGAATCATTTTGTCGGATAGATAGTACAGTCCACTCTAGTTATTTTATTTTCTGGGTTTATTTTAAAGCTGGTGTATAGTGTTGGGAGAAAGAAACATTCAATTTGGATTCACAGTTAGATAATATGAAACACCGAATCCTATAACTGAAACAAAGAAAGTTATATTTCGTGAAATCTCGTTTTAGTGTCTTTATTTCACGATATAAGTATAGAAAAAGATAAGACACAGATCGCTACGCTCCATTCATGCGGGAAGTTCGGGGGACTGGTCACCCCAGCAAAGGTCTCAAAAACTGTTACATTATGTTTGGGTTGAAACATTTCACTGAAATTCACCGGAAATCGTGAAAGGAATATCACAAAATCTCTCACACATATCTTTTAGTGCAATGTGAACAACATGAGACTATATTTAATCGGTTTTATGCTGAATCCTTTTTTGTGACAAAAACTATACACCAGGTTTAAGAATTTACTTATTTTTATATTGTAAATTTATTTCCTTTGTTGTGAACTCAATAAGGTGATCAATACCAAATTTTTAGGACCAAGACAAATACATTGTCATAATGAAATATCGTTGTACTGGACACAAGGGAACACATGTTTCAAATTAGGACCAGGAGAATTGACTTGTTAAAACGAAATCTTGCCTGTGCTCATAATAACAAGATTAGACTGTGAAAGAGAAAGAAAGCAGGAGAGAGATATCGATACCTAATGAAAAAAGTGAAAGTGTGGCAATATATCAGATTTTAAAGATAAATAAAGACGATATAATTACAGGCACATTTCATGTATTGTCTTATCTTGTTAAAAAAAATTTTGGTGCTTGAAAGCTATGCCAATTGAAAAGCTTACCATGAGGGATTCTGGCATTGAATTGAAAATACTGCTCATTCTTGATTTCTTTTCTGTAACACTGGGCCATATGCACTAAAAAGTAGTTGCTTTTACCAAGATTTTACTTATACAGTTACTGTTGAATTCAATTCAATACTCGTTTATTCAAGTTTCCTAATAGAAAAATAATGACAATAATAGAACGATAATGCAAGATATCACAATGATGAAAGGGATGCAGTAACATTGAATGATATTCAAATTGCAATTTATTTGATTTAGCTCATTTTGCCAACATGATTATAAGCACATACATGTAGGTCAGTCTGGTATTCCTTGAAAATTGCAGTCTAATTGGTTGCTCTACTTTCGAGATATCTATGATTTTATACTCAAATTTTCAAACCCATTCCCAGATGCTTTTGAAAACCGTGTTTCAATGCAGCACAATGTACACCGCATTTCCTGTCATGGAGTCCCGTGCCTACCGGGCTGCTAAGCTTGCAACAGAGCGGTAGTAAATTAATCATGCGCGGCCGTATTCTTAGCCTTGTTTGAAATTTCACTGTTTTAAGATAGTAAATGACTTGCATTTGATCTGAAAATTTAAGTAGTTTGTTTTTACGTTCAGAGCAATAGAATTTTATTTATTTTGATTTTTTTTTGCACTAGTTTTTGGAAGTTATCGAATCCCTCTTAAAGCAAATGCATATGAGCAAAATCCTAGTAACAGCAATTCCCGGGGGGGTCACTCAAACAAAATAGTGCTACCCATGCGTGTCCCCACACCCTCAAAATTGACCCTAAACGTCTCATAGCATGAAGCCGAATTTGCACCCCTTTTCGACGACAGACTGAAAATGGACCCTAAACGTCTCATTGCATGAAGTCAAATTTGCACCCCTTTTCAACGTCAAACTGGAAAACATACCCTAAACAGCGTAAACACCATGAAATTTTGACCCCAAAACAGCGATTTCCGCCGAAAACACCCCTATTTTTATGAAAATGGCAATTGAAATAAAAAAAACACCCTTATTTTAAGGAAAGCGTCAACGCCGGCGAAAGGCTGAAACAGACCCTTTTCGACGCTTTTTTTTGGGAAGCACGCATGGTAGCACATCATGTGGAGAGTGACCACCCCCCCCCCACCACCCCCCCCCGCCCCCCCCCGGCACGCAATACTTTGTTTTATTCATCGTTGTGAGTAATCCTCCTTCTTTCTATCTTCCTCATCCTTTACTGTCCTTTCACCATTTATATATCTTGTCTTCCAACAGCCTAAACTGTCATTTCTTTCTTGATGCTTATATTCTTACTAAGAGCCTTCCTCTTACCTGTTCTTTACATCTCAGAGATCTTCAGAGAGTTGACCGGGGGACGGGTGCGCGCTGGTGTAGCTTACGCCAAGTCTGCTTAGTGTCCAGTGTGGTCGTTGAACTTGAACTACCTTGCTTCTATGAGTTGGAAATTTAGAAGTCGGCATTTCTTTTGCGTTTTGTATAGGCAAGTGTTCCAGTTTTGATGCGTTTTGCGGCCAAACGACTGATGAAGGTATGCTTGGTCTACACCGCCAGATGTATGAATCTGTAGTCGCGTCACTCCTCTTGGACGACGCTTGTCACGACTAGGGCGGAATGTCCACTGCCTTTTATTAGTACGCTTTGTTGTGGGTGGTGAGTGACCAGTAACGTCTTCTCTGTCAGTGGGGTCAGTTTCAGAATCTTGAAGCTAGATGTAACCTGGAGTGCGTGTTATCTTTCTTGATAAACTGGCAGCTTTCGTGTACTCTCCATTATTTATAAGTATTGAGTGATGGGATCCATACAGTAGATCTATATTCTAGTTTTGGTTCTGACAAGGGCAAGAATAGCTTCTCTCACGGTGGGTACATCTAGGATAGTTGACGTCTTTGACAAAACGAGGATCCCCCTCTATCCTTTCGGTTTTAGCATCATTTGATTGATTTTGTCTATGTGACTTTTTCCATGTTAGGTTATGGTGATTGTGTGATACAAGATAGTACGACATTGGTAAACTGTTTTCGAAGATCTGTGTCCCATGGAGATTATAAGTTAAAGACCTTGGGTGTCTTGTCCTGTTATGTGTAAGCACTCGCATTTGGATTTTGGATTTAGTCTTTATTTGCCTCCCCCACCCTCCTTCTCTTCATTCTCTCTCTCTCTCTCTATCCCTCTTTCTTCCTCTGATTTCTATTTCATTTGTAAATATTTCATCACTCACACAAAATGACCTAAGGAATACAGATGCACACTTTTTGTTAATGAGTATGAAAGTATTGATGTACATTTTATGGAAAATGTACAAACCTTTATACAGACCTCCATATAAAAAATAAAAAACAAAGTACATGTATACATATATACATCCATGTTGTGCATTGAATTATGACAACTGTTTTGTCATGTTTATCTTTGACCTGTAGAGAGAGAAATAAGTGAATCATATTTGTTTTACCACACATGTAAAACAATAATCATTGGTCTTGTACTGGGGAGGACTTGGGTTCTCAACCAGGTTGACATGTATGCTTGTCATTGGGCAGTATGTATAAAAAAAAAAAAAAGGTTTTACTAGGATTTTCATTACACATTCAATATTAAATTCAATAACCCTGGTACTCGTGTATTATGTTTGCAAATTATAAAATAAACAATTACGATCAAACAATAACACAATATATCAAAACATCATAAAAATATTAAAATGCATGAACACAAATCTAGTAAAAAGCAACTGCATACGGCCCATTGTGACATCATTCTCCTCTCCTTGAGTTCTCAAACAAACACTTTACCTATCATCACATGCACCTGTTGATTGTCATGTCCACTTTAGATTACTTTCACTTTATACAAAGTATCTTTGTAATTTGTGGTACTATCAACAAAATGACTGATATTTTTCATCCCTGTGGTTGGGGAGACATCCTATGAAAATTGGGATAACTAATTTCGTTATCACTGGCAATCGATGAATTTAAAAATGTCTACATGTTTAGTTCAACATATAAATAGGCAATACCAGACTTTGCATTCCCCCTGTGTTTTCATGTTTTACATTGTTGTACTAAGCCTACATACCATGAGCCTGGGAGAAAGCCATACTCCTGATATAATAAGTTGCTTGGGACCCATCCAACTACAATATCTTGTTATTAAAAACACATATTCACATGCTTGCAATTGGGAAAGCATGAATTGTCACGTATAATTTTATAGAACCAAATAATAAAGAAAAATTAAAATAAATTATTAAAAATTCAATATAATGGCAATGGATTTTATTTGCTCTCTAGTACAGTCCACCCCCATTATTATAAGGCACCATTATACAGTGCACAGAGTAAAAACACAAGGTTTGCACATTCAAGTTGGGATCAAGGAAACTACCTCGTTATACTGCAACTGTAGGACCTCTCCTAACCTCAAGACATAATACATGGTGCACCATGAAAACCTTCCACTGCTAATACATGTAGGTCAGGTACATGTATCTATACAAAGACTGTAGAATACCTCAGTTCCTGTAGATAATCTTCATCTACAAAAGCCTCTGTAGAATTGTATGATGTCACATTTTTATCCAATGGCTTGTGCTAGGGATTATATTGCCCATTAATACAGGGATTAAGATGATAAAGGGACAAACATCATTTGAGGATCACCATGTAATCCTAAGCGGTTGTATGCTTGCCAAAAGATATAAAGTTGATAACCTTTCTGCCAACTCATTATTTTCACATTCATGGTATTCTCATGATTCTACACATTTAAAACATACTAGTAGTTCATATTTACTGTGTACTGTCACATCTACGTCAGAATTGTATGCTGATCTTGTGGCATCAGAAAGACAAAGTGAGCTCTAAATTTAATGAATGTCAGACTAATGGCAAAGAAATGTATTGGAGGACTTATTTGATCAGCCTTACTTCTGCAATTTGGCAAAACTTGTATTTCTCTTTTTATCATGGCTGCATATGTTTTCCAAAAATTCATTGTCTAAAACTTCTGAAACATTGCCTATTGATGATTAATTTCCTTCTTTTGATTCCTGATTCCATATGTATGCAAAGTTGAAACATTACAAATTATTGCTAGAGGGTATTCATTCATCTCTCAATCTACTATGGTCAACAAGGAAATTCATCATCATTCTTGCAAAAATTATTCACTAACTTACTAGGAAATTAAATACCCTCATGAATACCCCCTAGTAATTATTTTCAATCCAAAATAATGAACCTATTTAGTTTTACAAAAATGTTTGCTCTTTCTGATGTTGAATCGATCAGGCACTTTTTTGAGGCTCTGAATCGTAATCTATTGTATCAAACCATGCAATAATTGATGCAAATGGGTCAAACTTCTTCAAACTAGTCGTAAAATATACCCTTTAAGAAAACTTAACTATTAATAATACAGTGAATAAATTAGCCTATATTTTTTATTTGTATAGGAAAACTAAAATGTTTTGAGAGGAAGAGTACTTGTTTTGCTAATACGTAACATAATAATTGCAGCATGAATGTCATGTAGTTGAGTAATGAATTAGTGTGTTATCATTCAAATGGGTCAATATTACTTAACTACACTGCTCAAAATGTTGCATTATGGGATAGGAACCAGGGCAGATTTGAGTGGTTGAGGACTTGAGTTGGTGCTACATGTATACAAGGCTACCTGTTCATATTGGCTTTAAAGCCCAGCGCACACTATGCGATGCAATTGCATTAAGATCCGATTGCAACAAAATCGTGGAGTGTGCGCCAACCTGCAACACGCTGCAACTGCGATGCAATGTGTTGCAGAAAAATCGCAGACCAAATTACAGACATTTGACATGTCAAATCTCCCTGCGATTTTCCTGCGATTTTGATAATTTCAGCCAATCAGATTTGGTAGAGATGGAGGTTGTATTACTGCGTGCCTGCGCGTAAAAGAGGGGTACCATGGTGATATGCAGTGCCTGTTGCAATGTGTGCGTTGGCCTGCGATGCGATTGCACTGCGATGCGATTGGCAATTTGTTGCAATCGGATCTTAGTGCCATTGTATCGCATAGTGTGCGCTGTGCTTAAAGAGTACTTGAAGGGTTAATTGCCACCTGGTCCCGAGAATCCATCAAGCCTTGCACCAATGGAGGGAGTAACAATGGGAGCTGAGGTGAGTAAAGATCTTAGATTATGACTCTCTGATGAGATGACTGGTGCAGGCACGGTGGTCGATGATATCGATGATGAGATAGAGGTCGATGTCGCTGATGTTGCTGAGGGTGGGGTAGTAGATGACGATGCTATTGGTGCAGCCTGCTTCTCTTCTAGAATAGTTATGGAAACAATGTTAAAGTAAGGTTAAGTAGAGTACTATACAAAGATAAGGTGAGACTGAAAAAGAAACACAAAACTTACTTTGATTAACTATTAACTATTTTCAATGCAAGTACATTTAATTTGCTATAAAATGCATGTTTTCATTTCTTAATGTGTCATCCTATTAGCTCTCCTCATAAAATGTTTGTATATGTGTTTCACAATTTGTTAAACCATGTGTCCATAAAAATTGTATAGAATGAAAATGTACATAAGCATGTAAGTATTGTGAATCAAATATATTTTACGGTATGGAGCTTTGGGAATCTGAAATAATACCAAAATTCATGAAATTTGTATCCGTCAATTTATGTGGCTTATCAGCAGTTAGCTTATATGTTTCATCAAAAGAAAGAGGAGTTTCGGTACAAAAAAGAAAAAAAAGAAATTGATATTTATTACTATTCTCAAATTTGATTTACTTGGAAACAAATAATGACAAATCACTCACCCATCTTCTTCTTGAATGCGTTACTGAGTGCCTCAAAGCAGACGGTAGGATCACTCTCGTACCAGTGAGCGATCTTCTCTCTCTCCTCAGGTTTGCATTCCTCAAATCGTAACCAGCGGTATAAACTGCAGTGACTGGCTCCTGGTAATCCTTGGATTAGGTTCTGAATGTTCGGGTGGGAGATGCCAAAGAACTCTTGAGATCGATCCCGTGATTCGTTGACAACATCCTCGCCACTGCAGAAAGATAAATGAATTTAAATTATTGCAGATACTATAAAACAAAATTTTTGCATGCAGGATACTTTCTTCGCGAGGAGCATTATTCACTAAAGAAATGCACTGTATGCCAGTATAATAATGTACTGCATATGCAAGTCACCCATTCCTAAAAGTTTCATGCACACAAAAGAGGATGTCAGCTCCAATTTGCACAAGTCTCAAGTCGCAAATGTATCTGGTTTACCCATTTTTATCCATGTATCTCTGCATACGTTTTGTTTTACTGTCTACAACCTTTCTCCAACTACCTCATTTCCCCACTACACTTTGACCCCCCCCCCCCCCCCCCCCCCCCCCCCCCCCCCTTCCCTCTCACTCTATCATCAGCTTTTCTTACTCACAATGCTTTGTTGACAGCTTGAAGAAGTTTCCGATGACATTTAGTAGCCGAGGTAGCACTGAGGACGGTAGGAGGTACACGATCATCGCTTATTTCAAACTAGAGAAAAGACAAAAAGACCATTAAAAACGATAATTTGCATCAGTTGATAAATAGACCACTACAAAGTCATTCAAGAATACAAGCTAAAACATATCATGAATAGCAAGTTGGCTTTTATCTCAAGACAGCTTATTTACAAAAGCATCGAGTCCAAAAAGGTTTCTGCCAACTTAACGACCTTAAAAAAATGTCAAAGGGCATTTCACTCATATTTGTAAATATGTGACCATAAAGATATGAAGATCAGTTCTGTGATATTTCTGGTACCCTTACCTTAGCTTCCCCTTCGTTGTTGATGATCTTGCAGGTGTACACACATCTTTGTTTGGGGTCGTCTATGTTGCCATATATACGGGTGCTATGGAAACCGGCTGGGTAGATGAATCTGTCTGAGTGGAAGGTCACTCTCTCTGAGATGACCTCTCCCAGACTGTGCACGGTCAAGCTGCCCAGGACAATGGGGTAGATTGGCTGACCTGCAATGCAAGGGATATGTATCTAGACGAAGTGAACAGAGTTCGATTACATGTATGACAATTTACGCAGTTCAAATCTTGGCCGCTGCACAAATGTTGTTTGGCAAGACACTGATCTGCCACACTGACCCAGGTGATGTACATAATGCACCAGTGAGTGTCAAAGCTCACATGGGACAAACAGCCATTAATATTATGAATAAAACTTATATTCACAACGATTTCAGTATAAAACAAGGACATGACAAAATTCAAGCATATATGCATTGACCAGGCAACTTTCCCATTTGTGCTTATCCAAGTTGTTTATTTCTTGTGAACAAAGTTTACAACTGTTTTTTATTTCAAAAAGTTAGGTTTTCTCAATTATTTAAAAAGTAATAATTTCCAGTAAAAATCACTTTATTATTAAAAGGTTATAAAATGTTTTCATGTAGGAAATTAAGACGAGAAAAGACCACTGTGATGAAAACAGTTTTAATCAGTACCACAATATGTATAAATGGAGAAACTATTATATTTTTGCAGAATTTTTATCAAACATCAATCTCATCATGTGGGACTGACCTACCTGCATCATTCATTGGTATAGGTAAGATGTGTCTTTTCAGACTGCTACTAGGCTTCTTCTTTTTCAGCTGATTGGCGTCCGATTTCTTATCACCATCTGCAGAAATCAAGAAGAAAGTGATTATCTATATCTTGTTATATTTAACTAGGACAGTTTCTTCAATAAATACATTGTAATTTATACATACATTGTGAGGTAATCATTCTCTCGTGCCAAAACTTAAAAGGTCATATTTAATCGTGAGTGACACGACAATCGGACTATAAAAAGGGAGCATATCTTCGCACTTGTAGGTTATGAATAGATCATGACTACCATATTATGTATAATGTAGGAGTGGCATGTGTCATTACCAGTTGGATTTGAATTTTACAATTAGTCCTGGAAATTATGATTAAAAAACAGTGCGTGAGTGACACGACAAAAAAAAAATATGGGTTTCTGACCATTATTGGTTATGGTTGGATTTGTGCATAAGTAGATCTCTAAGAGTACCATAAGTGCGGGTATATGTACATGAATAGTGTACCTCTCTGACATTTATTGTCCTTATCAATAATTCCCTCTCTGTGGGAAATGGTCCACCTCTATATGTCGTGAGTTGTCGTGAGTGACACGACATCCAAAACGTGAGTGCCACGACCAGTGCCTTAAATTCAACATTTCAAGTAAATAACTAGATCCAAATTACCTGCGTTTATATACCATGTTAGAGTAGTCCATGATAATTAATTTAAGCAAAAAATATCAGACAAAAGTGACTAGTATTAAGTATAAGAGGCATTTAAAGCACCATAGTCCCATACATGCAAATTCCTGTTTGCTCAATTATTCAGCTTAAGAAAGCTGGATCACTTAATGTTTGAACTTAAATAATTGGTTGTATTGTAAAGAAGACTTTGTGTTGATTTCAGATCCTAATTTGCATTTTCAAAGGCACAGCACCACATTGAAATTTCAGCTGAATGTCCCACTTAAATGAAATATGACCAAAAGTAAACATTAGACCTGTTTCATATTCTGTGAATAAAATGAACAAATACATGTTTATTTTCTTGGTGTTTAATAAAAAATTTAATAAAAATCAGATCCAAATTTCAAATGCATACCTTTAGATCCTTTCTTGTTCTTTTTGTGCTTGTGCCTGTTCTTGTCTTTCTTCCTCTCCCTCTCTTTCTCTTTTCTGGATATTTTCTCTGCCTTCTCTTTCTTGCTTGTCTTCTCTGTCTCCTTCTCCTTCTGGATGACCTCCTTCTTCACAGCGGTCTTGTGATGATCATTGTCTAGGAGAGGTTTACCGGTCAAGGATTGGTAGTGGAGGAGACGAAGAAGGAGAAACCTTCGCTCCGCTCTCGCTCTCGGTAGCTTGGCTTCCGTCCTCGATACTTCATCACAGAGGGCAGCATTCTCCTATTCATGTGATAAAACAGAAATACTGCTTAATTGACCACAGTTTTTTGTTTTGAGAAAGATCGGTTCTAAATTAGTAAAATGCAACCCTAGATGAACGTGTAGAGCACCTCAGGTTTCACTCCTGCAACATTTATCAGTAAACAATGCATACAAGGAATAAATTCTACAACATACATACACACTGATTGAGAGTATAGCAAATGTAGGAATATTAAAGTGCAAGTCAAAATAATTACAATAATAATGTGATTTTTACTTCTCCTAATCCCACTCTGGAGAGTGCTTGATCCTAGAAGTTTTTCATCATAAATGAAATGTCTCTGTGATTAGAAAAAAAGCCTGGATATATCACCTATTGTTTTGAATACTTACAAACACCATAGCCTTAATGAGTCGTCTCAGGTTCCGACTTTTCCTCTTAAATTTTGCATTCCTCTCAGCTTGAGCTGCAGCAGAGGGACTTGCTACTTTGGTGGGTTGAATGATGGCTGATGTTACGGCTGTCACAGCAGTGGTTGTGGTGGTTGTAATGGTAGTCTTCTGAGCGGTTTGCTTGGGAGCTTTCTTATTACTCTTCCTGGCAGCTTTCTTCTCCTCAGAAGTCTAAAAAAAATGAATAAATATTATATGTACTTCATTCTTTTTTCCGGAAATAGCACCTCTCCACTAACGTCTCAAATACTTTCATATGTGATACGTCTTGTCGAAATGAGAGAGAAGTCGCAGATCAAAGATCCGAGTAAATCGACAAACTAATAAAAAACTCAAAATAGTGTTTACCGATCCTGGCCGCTAATTAGTTAGAAAACAAAACTATTTCGTAAAACCCTTTTTGGGGGTTTTATTCCGATGTTTGGCTGTTGCGTTCTATTGAATGTCACATCGCGTATACTCTTATCTCATAATAAAGAGTCATTTTGATTCCTGAAACTCTGTTGAAAATTAAACATAATAATGGTCTATAGACTAAAATTAATTCTTTAAGGGCTTATCGCATTATTTTTATATTCTTTGAATAATGAGTATGATAGAGATAAGCCTCCAAAAATGGTTTTAATAAATATTTGGCGCCTCACG
>CALNVZ010000174.1:73548536-73598004 GCA_940671915.1 Paracentrotus lividus | reverse complement strand
TTGTTTATGCTCTATGTTTTCCCTGATGAACCAAATTTGTATTATAGGAGTGTTTAATTTCCCATCAGGCAACAACAGATATCGCAGGCCCCAAAATAAAATGCTGAAATTAACATTCATTTGGATCCAGATACTAAGTCAAGGCAATAAGTAGCTTTCCCCCACATTAACCCCCCCCCCTCTCCCCACCCGATTGTTAGATTGACATTCGTTTGCCGTGCTCTCCGCATCCCGGAGAAACAGCTTTTCACAGCAAGGTTTGTGGCATCGCATGCAAAATTTCTGAGTGCAGTCTAAGAGAGTTTAGTTCGCTATTCGCTCACAATAACGAAAAAGCCAGTTAATCACACATCACATGACCGCTGGAACGTCCAATAACACAAGGCATGCGTTGCCTAAGGCGGAGCTAAACGGAGAGGGAATAATTGAGCGTGGACGTTCGCTTGTATGTTGCGGAAAAAAAAAATTATGACCGAAAAAAACACTCAGCCGAAAAACTTCTTTTTTACCACTTTCACCGGTTATCATTTTCACTCATTTTTAACAGAGCAAAGATGAAAGCATGGTAGAACCAAGAAAATCAAAAAAAAAAATTTCTTCAAAATTTTGACTTTTCTTAAAAGAGCGGACTTTTTCTTAAACAATTAGAAAGAGCATGACGTTTTTATTTATTTGACGAAGATATAAAACAACTAACAAATTCAGCTTCTTTTTTTTTGAGAAGAGGGAATGTTATTTAGACAACATCGCCGTTGTTTCCGCTTGCTGCGCTTGCCTCGATCATGCGTGACGGACGAGTATTGTTCTCTGTATACCTGAATGCAGCCTCCTCATTGGTCAATCGTTTCACCTTTGTAACAAGTGGTTGCTAGGGCATTTCGGTGAGTACAACGGTGACAAAATGTTCTTATTTTTCTGGCGCGGAGTCAAACGGAAGTCAAACTTCGCAGACGTTTTTCTCTTGATTTTGATTTCCAAGAGCACAATTCTCCTCGCGTTCAGAGGCTAATATCTCCACTTCTATTTACTCTTTACAGTCGGGTTATATATCAAATTCAAGGCAATGAATCAGGGATCAATAATATCAAATAAAATGGATTTCAAAATCGCGACTAGTCTCTCATTTCGACGTGACGCATCACATATTGTACACTTAGACATGACATTTGACTCACTTGCAATGCACAGATATAAATGCAGCATACATGTACAGTCTCAGGGTCACACCCCAATTAACTCCGAGAAACCTATCGCTCTGTGTGCCTAATTTGCATAAAGAAAACAAGTTTTGCACGGAAAAACCGCTACAAAGGTGTCTAGGGCGAACTGCGATATCTCGCCTTTAAAACCACCAAATGAAACAAATCCAACGACTTTTTAACAAGAAAGAGTCATTTTAATCTCTCATGATGTTAATTATGTTTAAAATCAGTTATAAATTGTGAAGAATAGGTTTTTTCGGGAGCACCCCGAAAAAAACCCAGAAATCGGTAAAAAAGTTGATTATTTTTCACCTTTCTTGAAATTGCCCAAGAACGAAACTTTGATATGATACAAAGCATATCATATCGAAATACTGTATGAAATATCATTTCATAATATGTTGTCCCACGGTTATGTCGGGAAAAATCTGTATCAAAGTCATTCAAAAAAAAAAACCTCCATCAAGTTACATTGTGGTCCCACACACCGTGGTTCGTGATGTAGGCATATTTTGACCGCTATACTATAGCCCCACGAAAAAATATTCCGCTCTTCTCCCAGCCGTCAATGGCAAGAAAACGCTGAAATCGAGCAAAGAAAATGACAAATGTCAAATATAGAACTAATTCATGGAAAAATAATTGACGATTATAACAAAATATAGTGGTTTACTGTCCTTAAAACTTGCAGTAGGGTCATCGCAGCGTGTTTCTCATGGATATTGGCGAGTGTTTTTCTAAACCCGGAAGTGAGGTGCGGAAATGCGCATGCGCAAATGAGCGGTTTGTCGTTGATAGATGCATTTTCCAGGGTTTTCTCAGCGAAATACTCAACATTTGAAGGAAGATTTAGACAAAACTACTGATTGCCCAAACACCAAAATGCGCAGGAAGTGAGACTGGTGTGTACTGTACAGTATCATGTCTTTTGTTTTTGTTTTCATTTCGTCCCAGACTTGTGTCGGGAAAAAATGAAACCTCTCTCGAAAAACAGAAATATACTCGTATTTCCAAAAATACACAACCATTTTCAACGATATTTGATATGGTGCTTAATATCATCATTCTTTAAGTTCTCTAAAAGTATCATGAATTTTGGTGATCAAGAAAGAGAGATATAAGCAGGTGAATTTTAGACGATTTTTGCTCTACGCCCAGCGCACGGCTTCCGTAGCCGTATACAAATTCAAAAGCTTTTACGACTTTACGAGCATATAATTGGGGTCTGCCACCGGGACTGTGTATTTCAATTTTGTGGAAGACCTCTGTATTATTACCATTATCTCTAATACTATTATGACAGATATAACATTTTGAACAGACTTTGATTTATTATCATTCTACATGTATACATGAACTCGCATCTAAAATAATAAATAGGGCTCTGTCCAATGGCCAAGATTTCTGAAATTTAGACAAAAACACCTGCTTGAGGGGGCATTGAAGCTATATCGAAGGGCACCAGAAATACAAGCATCTTTTAAAGGAGAAGGGGCCATTGGAAGTAACCCCCCCCCCCCTTACAAATATTCTGAAGAAAAAAAATAGAAGAAAAAGGGTCTGAAGATCACTCCGTGCCGAGATACATTCCTGCACTATAAACTTGCTTGTGTTGTCCCTGCTCAAGTCTAGGTACACTCATATGCAAGTAACAAGCAGCCATTGCCTATGAAGGACTTCTAACAGGCAAAAGTGGCTCAAGCTTGAACATTTTTTCTCACAGGGATAGTCTTTACAAGGCTATAAAAATATCCCTGTCATAAAGCAACTCCATATTTGGAACCTACCATGCATCTGAACACACCCAGAAGCCCATATTTGGAACATACCATGCGTCTGAACACACCCAGAAGCCCATATTTGGAACTTACCATGCTTCTGAACACACCAAAGAAGCCCATATTTGGAACCTACCATGCGTACACCCAGAAGCCCTATATTTGGAACCTACCATGCATCTGAACACACTCAGAAGCCCATATTTTGGAACATACCATCCGTCTGAAGACACCCAGAAGCCCATATTTGGAACATACCATGCATCTGAACACACCCAGAAGCCCATATTTGGAACCTACCATGCGTCTGAACACACCCAGAAGCCCATATTTGGAACCTACCATGCGTCTGAACACACCCAGAAGCCCATATTGGAACCTACCATGCTTCTGAACACACCCAGAAGCCCATATTTGGAACCTACCATGCGTATGAACACACCCAGAAGCCCATATTTGGAACCTACCATGCGTCTGAACACACCCAGAAGCCCATGTTTAGAACCTACCATGCATCTGAACATACCCAGAAGCCCATATTTGGAACCTACCATGCGTCTGAACACACCCAGAAGCCCATGTTTGGAACCTACCATGCATCTGAACATACTCAGAAGCCCATATTTGGAACCTACCATGCGTCTGAACACACCCAGAAGCTTATATTTGGAACCTACCATGAGGCTGAAACACACCCAGTATCTTATATTTTGGAACCTAACATGAGCTCTGAACACAACCAGTAGCTTATATTTGGAACCTACCATGAGTCTGAACCACCCAGAAGCTTATATGGAACCTACCATGCATCTGAACACACCAGAAGTTTTAACCTACCATGCATCTGAACACACCCCAGAAGCTTATATTTGAACTTACCATGTATGTTCTGAACACACCCAAAAGCTCATCCATCTTCACAAAGCGCTTACTGCCCTTCTGTGCATCCCTGTACATAAGCGTCTCTAGACTGGACCTAGCGTTGGGACCAACCAGGCCTTGCTCTACGATCCTCTGCTTAATGTCTTTCAGGTGTAGCGGCTGCTGGGCTTCCTCTAAAATAATCTAGAATGAAAAATAGAGCACAAGAATAAAATACAGCCTTTGAATGAAGCACATGATTTGATGCATGCTAAAGCTTATAATACCTAAAGCCTAATATATTGAATTGGTATGAAAAATGCCAAATTAGCCTCCTCAGTAATGTTACAAAATCTCCAAAATATACATAGTTTATTTTACAAAAAGAAATGTTTTGTTTTGAATACTTATAAATCCTAAATACATGTACATGTACATGCATGCTCATTACACATAAAATCATGCATTTTGCTGTAATTCACTAGCTAATAAAGCTCCTAGAATGCTAATTTAGTGTAAACATTCTTTGCAGCATTTCTAACAATTTCTATCTGAAAAAAAAATCTGATCTGTTGTTTTATAAATTTCCTCTGTTTTTATTTTTTTTATCTTCTTTACATTAATTGTTTTTGTTTTTTTTAATAACAGTTGACGGCAATAGGCAATATTATTTCTGCATCTCCCCCCCCCCCCCCCAGTTTAAAAGAAGTCAAAATAAAAATACTATTGTCTCATGATCAGTACCACAGTTGCTATATCAAGAAATATCAATATTTGTAACATATGCGAGGAATAAGACAAGTTGGATCATGGATGAAAACAAATGTGCAGAGAAGTTTAGGCGCCTTCTCCAATTAAAAGGTGTCAGTTTCCCGCGTCTTTTGTTCCAAAAAGACGATTGATCAGCTTTTGAATAGAATCCCGAAATCTTAATAGGGCTTAAACACGTTAAACATGTCAAAAAGCTGAAAGCCGAATGTAGATCACGAAGCCGCGGGAAACTGACGCCTTTTGATTGGAGAAGACGCCTACTTTACAAAGTCTGAATTCTGCTTTATTAATGAGGAACTACAATCTTACCTCAGCAGCATCCAACCAAGACATCTTGTCAATAGGGGGCGCTCTCCCTGGCCCTTGCTCATCATAAGGACTATAATTGGAATATGAGAAAAAAGAGAAAAATAATCACATAATTAAACACCAGAAAACCTTGCCCTATTCAAGACACCCACCAAATTAATTATTCATTTTCATCAAAAAGCCAAATCCGATTTTAAACAGATTATCCTTTGAATTATGGAATGTGGAAAATAATTATAAAAAAGGTCTACAGGTATAGATATAAGACGGTAATTTTGCTTGTCCCAGCTCTATGTATTATTTTTTCAAATTTTTTATCCTGATATACAAGGTAAATTTCATGGTCCCAATGACCTTTTACAAGTGCTAACGAGTCCTCACCATATTGAAAGATAATTTTCTGGAATTTACATTCACGATAGAACAGCTCACACGTGACATCACAAAATCAAGCATCAGTGGCAGATCCAGGCGGGGGCGCAGGGGACGCGCCCCCTCTATAATTCGAAAACCACTCATTGACTATACATGTTAAAATTGGAAAATTTTCGGCTGTGTCCCCTATTTTTTCCAAATTTTCGGGATGCGCCCCCCGTATTTCTAAATCCTGAATCCGCCACTGAGCATTAAAATTTAACTTCATTGTTCTTGGGTAGATTTTCTTCAAACATTCAGTCATATTTTTTATTTTATTTTTCTACTTTGTTATTCCTAGTAAATTGTAGGGTGAACTTCCCCTTAATCACGGTTAATGAACACTCAAATGTGTTTGATTAATGCCCATTTGGTCCCATCCCACATGGTCTAATGCCATTTCTTCTAATTACCTTTTCATCTAATTGCCACTTCGCCTATTTACCATTTTGTCTAATTCCCATTTAGTCTATTATATTTGTCCATATGAGTCAATTCCTGTAACAAACTGGTAATGGATCTATTTTTTATTTTTTATTTTTCTTCTTTTTTTGGGGGGGGGGGGAGGAGAATTAGACCAAAATAATTTTTGGCAATTTGGCTATTAGACAAATTGGCAATTAGACCAAGTGAGAATTAGAAAAAGTAAGTATTAGACCAAGGAGAACTCAGACCAAATTGTTAGTAGACCAAATGGGTTTAGTCCATGTGATATCAGACAATTAATAGAGAATTGGACAAACTGCTTTTAGACCAAGTGGATATAAACCATGACAATCTTACCCTGGAAAGAAGACTTGCTGTGGGTGAATGACTCCATGTTGAGAGAAGGGGAATCCAGGTGAGTGCTGGAGTCTTCCTTGAAGGAGACCGGTAGGGGACTCCAGTGGTGGCATCACAGATGGGTATGGGTATCCAGGAAACGCACCCATGGGGGAGAGCTGCAATTAATATTTCAAAAGAACAAAAAAATAGGATATCTACCAGATAAGCTCTGAAACACAAAGAATTTGCAATCTATCGTAAAATGACAAAATCATTCTTTTCGGCCTTAGACACCATTCCCATTTCACCCTATTCCCTGTGATTTTGCCATAAAGCACTATTGTCGTCTTGTTACTGAGCTTTCTACACAACGTACATGTAGGCCGGGTATTAGCAAGTCTAGGGTATCACTCAATACTTTACATCTAGACTTAAAGCACACAGGCATTTAAGCCATATGGGACTAAAACAATGGCAAGAACCAATGAGCAGACTATCAGAAAGTTAACTCAATTTTTCATTATCAAAATGAAAATGTTTCAGTCCAATTCATGACAAGTTCTCCAGATCTCTGTTGGTGGAAGGAAAATCATCATCTTCTTCTTATTTTTACATACAGTCCACCACTAGTTGATTACTGTAAATGTAATACCTTGTTTTTGTCACGTGCTGAGCATACAGTGCAAGGAAAAGGCCTTACATTTTTATTTTGAGTCAACATATATTGCAAAAAGTAGAAAAACCAATGGACCAAGTTGCAAAATTTACACCCATCTTGGCAACTTCAGTTTCAACTTAGGCTAAGGCAAGTAGACTCTACAAGGTCAATTTCTACTTTACTTAGCATGCACTCATAGGATGATATCAAAACGTTGGCATTCTTATAAATCAGCATGGTTATCAACATAATGATGTATTCATATTTGCATAATCAGTTCTCTTGAAAATTGCAGTACTTTTGAAAAGAAGGTTCACCCTGGAATTCAGTTGGTTTTTCTTGTACAAAATTTTTAAGCTACAACATATACACTACATTTTTAAAGGAAAAGATCACCCTTGGTTTAAATTGGTTTTTAAAAATGCAGAAAAATAAAGAGAAAAATATGAGGGAAGGTTTGATGAAAATCGACCAAAAAATAACAAAGTTATGAATATTTAAGTTTTGATTCTGTGACGTCATGTGCAAGCTGCTCTCCTATGTGTTATGTATTGTAAATTCTATAGTGTCATTTTTTTCAGAACAATATTAATCATCTCACCTGTGCGGTGGATATATCATCAAACGTATGTTCATATACATGCCTCTATCAAATTGACACATTCCTTTATCAAGAACCATAAAAAAAGACAAATTTATGGAATTTACATACACAACACATGGGAGAGCTGCTAGCATGTGACGTCACAGAATCAAAACTTTAAATATTAATAACTTTGCTACTTTTTAGTTGATTTTCTTAAAACTTTGATTCATATTTTTCTTTTATTTTACTGCATTTTTTAAAAGCAATAAAATTCCATGGTTACTTCCCCTTTAACAAAAATTATGACGTCATAATTGAAAAAATGACAATTTGAGTTCACATGAGTTCTGACTATTAACTGACCCCTAAATTTTATTCATGAATTTAAATCTCCATTTCAAGCTTTCAGAAAATATATATAAAACAGGGGGTTTCCGTGCTCTCTGACAAGCTATGGAGGTCAATACTTCGTTCGCATTGTCGACATCATACCTCCTACTTATGTATACGTGGGTGAAATCCCTCACTGGATACAATGTCAATACGTAGTATTGAACTAGTAGTGAAAGTGGGAATATGGGAGGCAGGTTTTGCATCTTGGTCAATTGGTTTTCCCCCAAGGTTTTTCTTCTTTTTGCAACAGATATCGATTTTTTGGCCGATTGTGAAAAACCGTATCTGGGAACGCATTAAATCTTCACACCAAAATCTTGCCACAGTCCCGACATGGCTTTGCTCACTCATAGGTTTACTACGTTAATACAAAGTATTGACCTAGTAGTGAAAGTGGGACTAAGGGTGGCAAGTTTTGCATCTTGGACTTGGTCCATTGGTTTTTCCTCATGATTTTTCTACTTTTTGAAAAAGATATTGACTCTAAATTGAAGCATTCCGATATTTCTATGTATCTATATTTATCAGAGAATAGGTTTTCAATAAATTTGATTTCACTATCATGAAAATAAAAAATAAAAAACACTCCAGATTTTTTGCCGATTTTTGCAAAACCGTAATGGAACGCATGTAGTCTCCACACAAAATTGGTTTGCTGCTAGCGTGGCTTTGCTGGTAGCATGGGTGAAATGATTAGTTTATCATGGAATTTACATTAGGCCAAAATAAATAATATGTTGGTTTCCGGTAACATAACTCAAAATAAATTGGGTCGGAAGGTAGGGAAAAAATTTTATTTTTGAAAAAAATTTTGATCCTGTAAATGGCTGCTCCGTCTTCATTTCGTATGAATTTATTCCGGGATGTAATCGCTACTAAAAACGGGCCGTTATCAATCCAAAACTAAACAATCAATTCCACAGTTGTATCCGCTCCGTTTTCTTTCATAAAGAATTTATTTCGAAATGTTTTTGGCAATGAGTTTTTCCGATAAACAACAAGTTTCAGTACTAAAAACGGCCCGGTATCAATCCAAAACTAAACAATTAATTCCACAATTGTGTTCGCTCCGTCTTTCTTTCACATAAAGAATTTATTTCGAAACGTTTTTGGCGATGAGTTCTTCCGATAAATAAGAAGTTTCGGTACTCAAAACGGCCCGTTATCAATCCAAAACCAAACAATTAATTCGACAATTCTATCCGTTCCATCTTTCTTTCATAAAGAATTTATTTCAAAACGTTTTTGGCAATGAGTTCTTCCGATAAATAAGAAGTTTCGGTACTAAAAGCGGCCGTTATCATTCCAAAACTGAACAATAAATTCCACAATTGTATCCGCTCCGACTTTCTTTTATAAAGACTTACGTTTTTGGCAATTAGTTGTTCCGATAAATAAGAAGTTTTGGTACTAAAAACGGCCCGTTATCAATCTAAAACTGAACATTTTATTCCACATTTGCATCCGCTCTGTCTTTCTTTCATAAAGAATGTATTTATAAACGTTTTTGGCTATTAGTTCTTCCGATAAATAAGAAGTTTCGGTAGTAAAAACGGTCCGTTATCAATCAAAAACTGAACAATTTGTGTCCGCTCCGACTTTTTTTCAAAAAGAATTTATTTCGAAACGTTTTTTGTCGATTAGTTTTTCCGATAAATCATAAAAATTATCACTAATTTTATTATTTACAATAAAGAATTATATATTTGCCTACTTTGCTATTCGTCCTCGAATCGCCCATCCAACCGATACTTTAACCCCGAAAACTTTTGCTCTATTGTCTCCTATCTTCCCCTCCCCTGTGAGAAGGCGCCCTCTCATGAGAGGGCACTCAGCCAAAACATTCCCAACAAACTTCCTCTTGTCTCATACCACCCTAAAACTTTTAAGTATTGATGGAACGGGGGACGGAGGGAGGGATTGTAGGCAAATATATAATTCTTTATTGTAAATAATAAAATTAGTGATAATTTTTATGATTTACTTCAAAAGAATGATATATTTGCTACTTTGCTATAACGACCAGCACCGATTTGTACTGGGGAGGTACAACACCTACAGTTTTAGATAATAAGATGACGCCGTAGCCATGATAGGAACAAAGAGAAAGTTCCTTCCATCGAGAAACGTTCACCCATTATTTGATAAACATACACTTTCCACGGGAAATTCCTTAAAAACATGTCCCCGAAAGGCTGGTACCCTCACATCGAGGTTCCTAGGATAAACTAGGTACTTTGGTCCTCGGGTCCGCATCTTTTTTTTCTTTTTTTTTTTTTTTTTTTTTTACTACTATCTATCTCGAGATAGTACTCCCAGTACTGGTCCGAAAGTTCCATGGATATAACCAATTTGGACATTTTTCAGGAATCAAGATGTCTTCAACGGCGCCACATTTGTCAGTGCGCAACGATGAAATTTGACTAAAGGGACGTAGGAAAATTTTTACAGACCGGAAAATCTGTCTGATTTCTTCAAAGCATGACGAAAGAGAAAGGATGAATATCTCTATATACCAACCTAAGTGGCTCGTTGATAGAACGAGCAATAAACTTAGCGTTTCCCCCCGACATATACAAATCAGGTAGAAACCTTTGGAAGATCTATCCAGGCAGAACCTAGAGACGGTGGTGTGAAGAGGGTAAGCTAGGACCTGATGTCCTCGCGACCACTCAATTTAGAGACCCGAGGTTTGAGTAGGGACTCTTAAGAGATAGAA
The DNA here is from genome assembly GCA_940671915.1 of Paracentrotus lividus. NCBI lineage: Eukaryota > Metazoa > Echinodermata > Echinoidea > Camarodonta > Echinidae > Paracentrotus > Paracentrotus lividus. The sequence continues at coordinate 73,587,548 of CALNVZ010000174.1, read as the reverse complement.
AAATAAAGAAGTGATGACAGAAGAACGCGCTGAAAAATGACTATCCATCGATAAGAATTTGAAATAGCTGGATAGCTGAAAAAGCTGGGATAGCTGAATAGCTGATCCAAATCCCTCTGGGTAAGCAGAACATTACCCCGTCGAGTGAAAGATGATGAAAAACGGTATGAACGGGAGAAAAGTTTTTCTCGAACCCACAGAAATATTACCGTTCGGAAGAAGGGTTTACTAGTGGATACACACCTACTCCTTAAGGTCGAGAGGAGCACAATCGTCACATCCTGTAGCTCGAATTGACTTCTTGATAACGGCTGAATATAAAAGGAAGACGTTTCAGGGTCGAGAGTTAGCTCTAACCGCTGCTGTTATGCTAAGAACTCACACCAGGCAAGTGTTATGGGTTTCTCCGTTAATCAGAGGGAGAAACTATCGCAACCAAGTCCGCGGCTGTGGTAGAGAGGAGTGATGATAATCGTCGACTCCTGCCTAGTGAAACAGGAGAATACTACCCGGAAGAACCAAGGGATTTCCGGTCAGTTTCCGGAAATTGAAACGACAACCTGGGTAAACCCAAAATATCTCCTTATATAAATCCTAACCTCAGAAAACAGAAGATCTTTACTGACTTGAGGAAGCCAAACTGAGGAGAAGTCAAACTGAGGTCGGCCTTGCGACTCAGTCGTGTGAAATCTATGAACCAGCGACCACTCTGAAGTGAGTCACTTATACGTCGTGGGAAAAAGGAAAAAGGTTTACACAAATTATTTTTCCCAAAACTCGGTATGTGCGAAGCGACTGGACCGATGTTCTCGTTGTTGCATCAGAACTAGAGTTGAAAGGTTACTACTCTGCTCCTAGCAGTGAGAGTAAATCCTCTATGCAAAATGAAAAAGACATCATCCTCTCCGATGTCTGTTCCAACCTAAACTGTCCGCTATCTGTAAAGGTCCTTGAGGTGAGGAAGAACTTTCTCATCTTCAGGCTCTCCAAACGTCGTCGGAGAAAAAGGTCTCGGAGATTCCAATCACCGAAGTCAAGGGGCCTCGATAATGGACTCTCCCTCCTAACTGTGAAGGATATGCGGTCAATATAATTGAAGAACGGAGGCGCTCCCATTGTCTTCCTGGGAAGTGAACTCCTTAACCGCCCAAAAGGAATATGAGGTTTAAATTCAGTAGAAAGGAATTCTAGACGGAGGCGGACTGAAATCAGGCTGGAAAATCTCAAGAGCCGAACATTGAGAGGTCACGTTAAAAGTCTGCCAAATTGGGAACCTGGACCAACAACTTCGATAGTCAACATGACATCCTTAATGTAATACACTTAAAAACCTCCTCAACGCGATCCAAGACTCTCTAAGTAGATCGGAAGTTCTACTATCTCCAAACTGGGTCTCGTCAGATGATTCGCGGTGTCCGGTTGAGTCCCTAATACATGGGAATCAACTCTTAACTCAATCAAGACATGATGCAGTTTAGAACTTAAAGTCTGCTGCTGTCCTCCCAAACTGAGACTACCTGTATCGAGTCTCCGCTTTGGGGAAAACAATGTAGAAATTAGACACAATTTAGGGTAGATTGTGACTTTTTCGATTTCTTCCTTTGAGCTGTGTTCCCAGCAAGGGACACGTTAAGTGGTTTGGTGGATGACTCTTGAAGACATCCTGGATCGAGGTTTCTCAAAGTCTAAATTGAGACCGAATCTGATTGCCGAAACGATAATAATCGTTTGAGATCGGAAACCAAATAGTCGTTCCATCGGACCTAAATTTTTCAAACGTAGGTGGGAGGTCACCTCAGGCGCTTTCCTCCCATACTAAAAAGGTGAGAGTTCGAAGCGGATCTGAGCTACTCTATCCTGACTTCTACCCACTGACCAGTATGATCTCCTCGATCCGACTGTTGTGATGAAGAGTGTTATGTCTGACTTCCTGGTCAACGGTTATCCAGTTCGTAGAAAAGTTGACGTGAAGATTGTAGTTACACGTCAAAAATAATAACAGACTTGGAGGTTATATCAAGCTTTTCTAAACTACCCTGAAGTTCTTTGGCCGAATTCTCGCCTCTGAAAAAAAATTCGACCCCAACGGGATTTTGGGTCCACCGGAAAGTCAGTCCAGTAAAACTGGAGATAAGACCACCATGACCCAAGATGTCTCAGAATCTCTTTCTTGTAGACACTGTCCCTCTGGAGGTACAAGGGGCGGAGCGAAAGATCGACCGTGATGAAGATTTTCAAGGTAAAAATTTTTCTTTGTCGGAACTCGAACTCCAGTCTGACCTAAACCTCCCTCCATTTAACTACGGGAGCGATCAGCCAGTTACAGTGACACTTCTCTGATCATGAGATTCAATTAGTGACCCGTATTTCGTCTGTTATCTCAAACATTATTGACGATAATGTCTGAAAGAAGGGGTCCTAGTTCTCCTGAGTGAAGAATAAATCTCGCCTTAAACCTTTCCTTCATTCTTCCTAGTGAGTTTAGGTAGAAAACTTAAGGCTCTGTATCTCATAAAATCTAATTTCGGAATCGCTGAAATCCTGAGATACTTCCGGTTGAATCCTACATACAGATCGTAAATAGGCTAAAAGCTCGTCTTTTTCTCGGACAAACTCCGTTGAGTCCGAACTTCTTCTTCTGAAGAACAAAACGGACCTCTATCAGATAGACGGGCCTAAAACGTCGCAGTTACGATAATCAACATCATCGAAGCGTGATCTGAATATCCTTGCAAGGGTGTAACGATGATCTGGTATCAAACCCCCCCCCCCTTTTTTCTTTAAGATAGAGAAATCTAAAGTTTTCTCAATGCGTATTCGTGAGAACCGAACTCCGAGGAGGAAGAGGTATAACTCCTTCAATCTAGTGCGTAGTCTTCTTAGTCCCGATGGAAATCCCTACCACGGAGTGGTCGGAGTGACGCGACTCTGAAGGAAGAACTGCTGCGACGTCTGCTCCGAAACATTATCGTCCTGTAATTACGACATTGTAGGAATATACCCATTCCGAGCGACTCGCGGTACCAATCTGAGTCCCCTTCCGTGGGTCTCGAAATTCGCTTCCGAACTCGCAAGGAGAGCTTATTTCGCCCTAAACTTGCGAAATAGATCTCCTCGGGAAGAACTCGAACCATCGAGTCTACTAGATAGGTGCTCTACCTTATTTAAATTTAGGTCGATATTGAAAAATAGACCGAGAAGGGAATATCGAAAGCCTTGAAGAAGAAAAAATAAATTTTCTAAACACCATAATATTCCGTGAAGGAAGATATTCCGACAACATGGTAGATTGACCACCCTCCTGACTCATCAACTTCTGGATCGAAGTCAAGCCAAGGTACCTAGTCAAAGGAATAGGAGAACCATCCATCCCAAGCCGTTCATATCGCAATCAAATTTGTGGTGAGCGATATGACATGATAGCTGTAGAATGATCCTTCCATTAAGGAAAAAGTGATATGAGGTTCTCGTAATAATTTCACCGGAGAAAGTGGGACGTGGACGTGGACTCGACGAAAAGTCCCCACTTCTCATCCTTGTGAGTGGTAGTGAACTCCGACTTTGATCACGATGAAATAACTACGATGGTATCTGACTTGATTATTTCCCATAACCAAACCAACATGATCATTCTGTCTACAAATGAATCTGTCAGGATTGATTTACCAGGCAGGAACCATGGGAAATCGAGATGTAGAGAACAACATGACTGTAATCGATTCTGACATGATATATTCAACAGAGATCGATTTAGGTGAGATCGATTTATTATAATCGATTGTTGTCATGATCGATTCCTCCGAGATCGATTTGGGCGGGATCGATTCAAAATTGATCGATTTGGCGTGATCGATTATGTTGTAATCGATTCAATCGTGACCGATTGTGTTGTGATCGATTCAAACTGTAATCGATTATGCTGTGATCGATTCAAACTGTAATCGATTATGCTGTGATCGATTCAATCGTGATCGATTATGTTGTAATGGTTCAATCGTGATCGATTATGTTGTAATCGATTCAAGTTGTAATCGATTATGTTGTGATCGATTCAACTGTGATCGATTATGAAGTGATCGATCGATCGATAATGTTCATGATCGATTGATGTGATCGATTTACCTAACGATATCGATAACGATACCGATACTGGCTATCGATACTAGACCTATCTCAGGTGGCAAGCCAACCTTCGATCGATCTCGATCATGTTGGAAAGATCTCACGATCGATCCTACAACTTCCACTAGATCAATGTCAAGACATGATCGTAAACGAAGTTGCCCTCCTCGATCCCTCACCAAGATCGATTTGGGGTGCGTCGCTGGGGATAGGCCGACGACGACCGACTGAACCTTCCCCGGGAGTTCACTTACGTGACTCCCATACGACGACTTTCCGGGGGCTCGCGGTACCGTAGTTGTGGACTTACCAACTGCCACCGGCCCATACTCGCCCCCGGGCGGGGTTGTGAATCCCGACTTACTTTCGTTGAAACAGATGTGAACGGCTTTCGTTCCCGTCTAACTGCTTCTTCCCCGTCTAACTGCTTCGCGGCCTCTATAAAATATGCAGAGAATCCGGACTTCGTGCCTTCCTGGTAGATGAGACTCTCCGATGAGTCGGCGATGTTTGAAGTCTCCGAGATACAAAATGGATGAAAATCTTCTTCCCTCGGAATAAGAAAACACTCTGCAATATATGAAAGAAAAGACACTTATACAAAGGAGTTTAGACTCTGCCCTGGGACAGGAAGGGTCACAAAGGCCTCTCCCCACCCACAACAAAGGCTTCACTGAACTGTGTGAAATGAAGCGCGGAACGGGAAGAACAAAGGCCCGCACCATAAGGGTGTAATATAAAAACACGTACGTAATGAATGTCAAAAACCTAGGGAGAAGGCGCCGTAATTCCAACAGAATTACTCAAAAAACGGCCCTCAAAATACTCCCAATAAATAGGAAACCATGACCTAGACATTGGCTAGGACAACTAAGAGCAAGACCCCACAAATTAGGTATCAAAAAGGTTCACAAAAAGTGAAAAACAAACCCATTTGCGGGAGCAAATTCTCGAGGTTACTCGCTCGGCGGCAGCCGATGAGAAAAGAGGAAGTTTGTTGGGAATGTTTTGGCTGAGTGCCCTCATCATGAGAGGGCGCCCTTCTCACAGGGGAGGGGAAGATAGGAGACAATAGAGCAAAAGTTTCCGGGTTAAAGTATCGGTTGGTTGGGCGATTCGAGGACGAATAGCAAAGTAGGCAAATATATCATTCTTTTGAAGTAAATAAGAAGTTTCGGTAGTAAAAACGGGCCGTTATCAATCCAAAACTAAACAATTTATTCCACAATTGTATCCGCTCCGACTTTCTTTCATAAAGACTTTATTTTGAAACGTTTTTGGCTATTAGTTCTTCCGATAAATAAGAAGTTTCTGTACTAAAAACGGCCCGTTATCAATCCAAAACTAAACAATTAATTCCACAAAATTTTGTCTCCGCTCCGTCTTTCTTTCATAAAGAAATTTATTTATAAACGTTTTTGGCTATTAGTTCTCTCGATAAATAAGAAGTTTCGGTACGAAAAACGGGCCGTTATCAATCTAAAACTAAACAATTTATTCCACAATTGTATCCGCTCCGTTTTTCTTTCATAAAGAATTTATTTCGAAAGGTTTTTGGCAATGAGTTCTTCCGATAAATAAGAAGTTTTGGTACTAAAAACGGCCCGTTATCAATCCAAAACTAAACAATTAATTTCACAATTATCTCCGCTCCGTCTTTCTTTTATAAAGAATTTATTTATAAACGTTTTTGGCTGTTAGTTCTTCCAATAAATAAGACGTTTCGGTAGTAAAAACGGCCCGTTATCAATCCAAAACTAAACAATTAATTTCACAATTGTCTCCGCTCCGTCTTTCTTTCATAAAAAATTTATTTATAAACGTTTTTGGCTGAGTTCTTCCGATAAATAAAAAGTTTCGGTAGTAAAAACGGCCCGTTATCAATCCAAAACTGAACAATTAATTCCACAATTGTGTCCCCTCCATCTTTCTTTCAAAAAGAATTTATTTCGAAACGTTTTTGGCAATGAGTTCTTCCGATAAATAAGAAGTTTCGGTACTAAAAACGGCCCGTTATCAATCCCAAACTAAACAATTAATTCCACAATTTTATCCGCTCCGTATTTCTTTCATAAAGAATTAATTTCGAAACGTTTTTGGCAATGAGTTCTTCCGATAAATAAGAAGTTTCGGTACTAGAAACGGCCCGTTATCAATCCAAAACTAAACAATTAATTCCCCAATTTTATCCGCTCCATCTTTCTTTTATAAAGAATTTATTTATAAACGTTTTTGGCTGTTACTAGTTCTTCCGATAAATAAGAAGTTTCGGTACTAAAAACGGCCCGTTATCAATCCAAAACTAAGCAATTAATTCCCCAATTTTATCCGCTCCATCTTTCTTTCATAAAGAATTTATTTCAAAACGTTTTTGGCAATGAGTTCTTCCGATAAATAAGAAGTTTCGGTACTAAAAGCGGCCTGTTATCATTCCAAAACTGAACAATTGATTCCACAATTGTATCCGCTCTGTCTTTCATTAAAAAAGAATTTATTTCGAAACGTTTTTGGCAATGAGTTCTTCCGATAAATAAGAAGTTTCGGTACGAAAAACGGCCCGTTATCAATCCAAAACCAAACAATTAATTCGACAATTCTATCCGTTCCGTCTTTCTTTCATAAAGAATTTATTTCAAAACGTTTTTGGCAATGAGTTCTTCCGATAAATAAGAAGTTTCGGTACTAAAAACGGCCCGTTATCAATCCAAAACTAAAGACTTAATTCCGCAATATTATCCGCTCCGTCTTTCTTTCATAAAGAATTTATTTCGAAACGTTTTTGGCGATGAGTTCTTCCGGTAAATAAGAAGTTTCCGTACTAAAAACGGCCCGTTATCAATCCAAAACTAAACACTTAATTCCGCAATATTATCCGCTCCGTCTTTCTTTCATAAAGATTTTATTTTGAGACGTTTTTGGCGATGAAATCTTCCGATAAATATGAAGTTACGGTACTAAAAACGGCCCGCTATCACTTGATAAATAAAGGATTTATTTCGCAACTTCATCGGCCCGCTTTTTTCCTTTTTTATTTTAGTTCTCTTGCCATAAAATTTACACGGTCGCACATGTTTTTTTACGGTCGGTCGGGTTACCGGAAACAAACATATATTTTATTTAGGCCTTACACAAAACATGGAGAGCCCCTCACACATATCACAGAATCAAAACTTTAAACATTCTTAACTTTATATTCGGCAGATCTATATTTTGGTCGATTTATTTTTAACCCACAGGCATGGCACAACACTCCTATTTTTCTGCATTTTTAAAAACAAATTAATTTCAAGGTGAACTCCCCCTTTTTTTACTTTTAAGTCCATTTCTTTTGAAGAAAAGTATGGTATTAATTTGTAACACTGTCTAGAATATATTTGTAATCTACTTACTAGGGGTTGTCCGTCAGGAGTTCTTGGTCCAGGTGGTAGACCATGCATTCCCACCGGGGACATGAGGGGTAGTCGTATCCCGCCAGCCGCAGCCCCAGAGACAGACGTATTCGGCGATACCATATTGCCAGCAAAACTCATGCGGGGAGTTCCGGCGGCGCTCATCATAGGAGACATGCTATATGCGCTGACAAGCACAGTGCTAGCAGCATTGTTATGAACCGGATTTCCTTGTGGGGTTGATGATGCATGTTGCAGCATGGTTGGACCCAGGAAAGATGACACCATTTGACTAAAATCATGGTTAGTTGTTATTGCATGATGATCCAAGTTAGTTGACACAGGTTGTTGCTGCATTTTCTCCCCAATCTTTAGAATTTTCCGATTTGACAATGCGACTCGAAGTAAGTATGACACGCCAGATTTTTGGCAAAATGTTATATAAAACGCCAAAAGGGTACGAGTCCGTCGGAGCGCGATCGCAGAGCGTTCTGTGTTCAAAGCCACTACTTTTTCAGATAAAAAGAAAGAAAGAAAGAAAGAAAGGGAAAAAAAAAAGGGGGGGAAATTAAAACCATGATAAACGAGTCCAAAATCACGAAAATGAACATCTACTCGTGATTTTTAGCCTGTAATTCAGTCCCCCAGGCTCAGCCCCTCCAGCTCCACTTTTAGGGGCACATTACCGGTATAGGCCTTTAGGCAGAATATCAAAATAAATTATCTATTCTACTTTTATTCATTTTCTTCTTGTTCTTCCTCAACTTGTAGTTGGATATCCTACAATCAATCTCTCTCTCTCTCTCTCTCTCTCTCTCTCTCTCTCTCTCTCTCTCTCTCTCTCTCTCTCTCTCTCTCTCTCTCTCTCTCTCTCTCTCTCTCTCTCTCTCTCTCCCCCCCCCCTTTCTTTTATTTTTCCCTCCTCTCTATTTCCCCTCTCCTTTTTTCTCTCGATCTTTGTAAATACGTCGATGGAATAGACGGCAGGATGTCTGATAGGACCATTATTGGTCACGTACGTCACGGTGTGACCGAAATTATGCAACATCTTGACTTTTATTGGCTATTAACTCTAACAATGTTAAAGATCTTCTGATTTAATGTTCATATTATGCTAACATATTTTGTTGGCTATCATTTGGAAATATTTTTTGATATTTACAATATGCATGTTCAAGGTCAGAGGTCAAAAGAAGTGGGTCACGTGTGTGACTTCACAGAACAGCATGATTTTGAAAGTTCAATTTCATTTTGAAATTCCTGTGAGTTTTAAAATGATGAAATGTTCTTATTGCTGTGAGCACGGGCGTAAATCCCGGGGGATGGGGATGGGGACTCTCAGGCTAAAATGACTCTTTTTTTTTACTCCAAAAACCCAAATTTTTTCTGCTCGGTCGCTATGCGACCTCGCACTTAGTAACAAACAGTAATCTAAGTATAAAAAGGTTGGATCCAATGTATCTGATGTCTGTCAAAACCCAACATACCCCCTCTCCTCGTCTGGGAACAACCCTTTATATAGGAATGGGTGTTGTTGACAATCAAAAACATTAATGTAGTTGTGTGCGGGCTAGGTTGGTGGAGGGCTTAATTGGGGCCTGCAGCCCACAAAATTTTCATATCAAAGAATGTGGATTCGTTTTCTATCGCTGTTTTTTTAAACAAAACATGTAAAAATTAATGTATCTTCTAAATGGAGACTAAATCATTTTCTGCTCGCGCTTCCCTCTCGCTGATACTAAATAGGATTTATAATCCCCAATTTTTAGCTCTAACATTTTGGGCTCGCGCTTCGCACTCGATCGCATTACTTTTTCCATTACTAAAATGAACAGGAATCAAGACTACCATTATGATTCTTTCATTCAAAGACAAATTTTCTTCGTACCCCCTCCCTCTTCGAACACATTTCTCTTTAAGTCTATGCCTCTAATCTAAACTGTCCCCCCTTTTTTTCCAGCGAGACCCCACTTTCAAATCCGTCCTCTACTGTGTGGTCTTTGTTCTGTTTTGTTTTTTATTTTCGCGCTCGCGGAAACTATACAGGATATTTAATGCACAAATATGTTCAATTTCAGCTTAAAAATTTTCGGCTCGCGCTTCGCGCCCGCTGATAGGGAAGACCGGGTATGGACGTTACAAAATTCACATTTTGGGCCATATAATTCTAATGAAAGTACTCACGCACTCCATTTTGGGTCTGTAGTTAGCCTACAATGTTGGCTAAAACCTGAGGCACATAGAACTTGAAAACATGTAAACACTAATTAACTACAGCCTAATTAATGAAGACATTTTTTTTTGTAACAACCTACCCCGTATACGGGGTAAGTTGTTACACCATACGGGGTAGACTGTTACTATTTATTATGTAAACATAAGGGGTAATTTGTTACAATGTGTAAATTTGCTGTAAAAATACAAATATTTTTTACAGTGTAGGTTGTTACATCGACATGGGGTAGATTGTTGTAACAACCTACCCCATGGGTGATTTTACATATAAAATCAACTGTAGCAAAGCCATTAGGCAGAATTACAGGGCATGGCTCAGGGGTATATTAGTGACATACATGTACTATATTCACAATACCAGACTATCACCATGTGCCTTCAGTTGTAAGAACTATTACAAATTTTAATTTTTGTCAAAAATTCACTTGGAACTGTAAAAAATTGTTTTTGTTGATTTACTTTTTAATAAAACAACGGAGAAACCTCACGACCGGCAGCTCATCACAGGTATGTGTAGGCTGTATATAGATGCCAGTTAGCACGAACTCTCTTGTTCCACCTATTAGCACACTGAGAACTGTAACAACTGACCCGTGTAACTTCCATACCCGGTCTAGCTCCCCTAAATAGGAACTACAATGCACAAATATCTCAAACCTTTACCTCAAAATTCGGGGCTTGCGCTTCGCGCTAGCATTACTTTTTCAATTACTAAAATAAACTGGAATTCAAGGCAGCCGTTATGATTCTTTAAAGTATACATTCAAAGACAACTTTTCTTCGTATCTCCTCGCTCTCCGAATGAATTTCTCTTTAGATCTATGCCTCTGATCTAAAGTTTCGTCCTTTTCTTAAAAAGTGCGCTTTTATCGAGACCCCACTTTCAAATCCATTCTGCCTCAACTACATATTTTTGTTTTTCGTTTTTTTGTTGTTTTTTTTTTGTTGTTTTTTTTTCGCGCTCGCAGATACTAGGACCTTTAAGCACAAACATATCCAATTTCAGCTTAAAATTTTCGGCTCGCGCTTCGCGCTCGCTGATACTAAATAGAAACTATAATGCACAAATATTAGCTCCAACTTTCAGTAGCTTAAATTTTCGGCTCGCGCTTCGCGCTCGCATTTCCATTACTAAAATGAACAGTAATCAAGGCAGCCACTGAAGCTAAAAGCATACATTTAAAGACAAATTCTATTCACACTTCCTTCTCTAATCCGCCACTGCCACTGCTATATGGCTATTAATAACGTGCCTTGTGTTTTAGTGCTTGTGTATGCCAAACAAGATCACGACAAGTTGGCAAATTATTTCGCTCATCCCCGGCCCCCCCCCCCCCTACTCCTCGACACGGATTTACGCCCGTGGCTGTGAGATAAACATTATGGACCTGCTAACCATAAAATACCGCTGGATAGGAGTCATCTCTGAAATTTCTTTTTTTATCTATTATTTTATATCGTGATGTCGGGTCACGCCGACTTTTTAGTGGGTCAAGTGTGTGACCAATGGCAAATGGTACAGAAAAATGAATATATTATAAAAATATTATGCAATAAATGTACATTTTGAGCAATTACTATATCCGCTGTGGTAAAACTTTTATGAACTCAACCCTAATCAGTCACTGGGGTGTTTTGGTAGCTGTCAAGACGGGGGTGGGGCGGGGATCGAGGGAGGGGGGCCATGATGCCCCCTCTAGATCTCGGCTGTTGATCGCACGACCGCACCGAAAATTTGCACGATGGTAGTGTGCGATGTAAAGTACACGACTGAAGCACTGATAATTTTCCCGAAATAATATTTATTTATTTTATATGAATTAATTATGCTAATTTATGCATTGCATGAAGTCATATTTTTTGTTCTAATTGACAAACTAAAGCTGCTGGAATGCTAATTTTTTGTTTGCATAATCCTTATTAAGGATTCCTAACAATTTGTATTTGGAAAAAAAAAATTGGTATCGAAATAAATTCCTTATGTATTTCATTGTTTTTATGAATTTCTTATGTATTTCTCTGATTTTTCGACCTTTTGTTTTTCTTCTTTTTTTCACAAAAATTATTGCAGAACCATTTTGGAGCATAATAATGCTAAAATAGATTAATTTCAGCCAATGAAACGGAGAAAATAATCAGACCTTTATGACCGCCCCCACCCAGCGGGTCACGTGTGTGACCAATTTGTTTGCTAATTAATAATCAAATTAAAACTTGTCATGGATCCATATTTGATGAGATGCAAGGTACATTAAATCTAGCTTTGCATGGAGGAAAAAATGATAATAATATACCAGAGCCAAGGTTAAGAGCCTTGTTAAGGCGGGGCATAAACTTTTTGTGTTTTCTGGTCACGTGTGTAACATTTGAGGGCAATTAATTTTTTTCAGGGTTGATTATCTTAATACAATCAATTTAACAACATTATTTTTGGGGTTAGATTAAAAGGAATAGAGGTAGATAATAATATAATGACAATAATCCAAATAAGGAAGTCAGCATATCCATTCCAGCCCGAGGGTAAAAAACTATTTTATGTACCGTTTTTCCATCGAATTATCATTTATGTTTATAATTTATGCAAATGAGCATGAACAATTGCAAAAATCATGAAAAAACATTGGTTCATGAAACTTCAGACATTGCTCTATTTGAATATGCAGCTTAAAATCAAAAAGCAAAAACTTTATTTTGTCCCAAAAAGAGTCACTTTTCAAAGAAGGGCCCATAATACTATTTGTTTTTTTATTTTGCTTTTTTGAAGACACAGTCGATTTTTTGACATACAGTTGATACAGCTAGCTATACCGCGGTAAATTCAACATCCACAATATCATATCAATAGACTATAAACAAACAAACCAAATATCATGCTTTCATTCTAATAAATCACAAGCAGCCATTTTTGGCATTATCTTGGAATAAGTCTCCAGTCCATTCACTCCCGTTCATTTTAGTTCATAGTAAGTGGCGGAGACATCGTTCCACGCCATTGACTTTGTACACCGTATACAGTAACAGTGGAACGGGGATTCGCGATCGCACGCCCACAAATTTTGACAAAAGAAGAGAGGAGACAAATTCGAGGATATATAGCCCGGTTTTTACTGACTTGTGGAAGGCTTGCTGAAAATTCAATATTTGGTGGAGTAAACTAATCTTTGACTATTGTGGTATGTATCATGGTAGACCAAACAATTCTCTCTGGGGGAAGTTTGTCAATATGTGGTCATGGAGCTTTTTTTTTTTTTTAACACTCGCCACACATGGCATCATGGCATTGCATTGCCGACACTCTACACAATCCAGTTTCAGAGATAGGCCTAACGTAAACCGACCAGCCCCCGTCGCGAAGCGACGGGAACTGACGAGTCACTACGCGTTTCTAGCGAAGTTTTTTTTTTCTAGAGAAAAAAAAAATGATCACAAATTTCGGGGTCAAGATAATTCATACTCACATTGAATCCAGACTGTGAAGGTCCTTCCTCGAATTGGTGACATATGCAAATATTTCACTTGAAGTAATAAACTAAATAAGATGAAAAATACTGGAAAACAGAGACATCCACCACGTAATTTCTAATTTCAGTTGCAAGGTTAGGTCGGCATCCGGAAGTGGAACGTCGTCTGCTCCAACTTCACGTCTCCGTGCGTGTGCCTGTTCAATTAATTCTTCGCACAGAATTATGGGACGGAGGTCATGAATCGAATGACGTCATTGAAAGATGGCAGCGATGGCAGCGATGGCACCGAAAATTTTAGAAGAAACAAGACCAACGGAAAATTCATTTTGGTAAGTCAAAAAGCTCTTATATACTTTCATTTTTAGTCGTTGTTACGCGTGAAACATCATAGATTTAAAAAATAGATATTTTAAAATTAGATTAATTAAACTGACCAGTATAATGCATTTTGCGCTCATCATCACTGAAAGTTACGCTGTAAATAGGGGTGGTTGAAGTACAGCCCCGTCGCCTTCGGCGACGGGGCTGTGTATAGTTAGGCCTAACGTTAATCATGTATGACGTGATCTTCTGTGATCGCTATTGTCGATCACATAAGATCACATGTAGGCCCCATCACATTATTAACCTTAGGCCTATCATTATTGAAGTAAATTTTGGTCCTGCTGTGATTTGGTCGGGTCAGATATATTATTAGGGCAGTTCCAAGCAAAACAGGACATGGAGCTGAAATTTCAATGTGCCGCTGTGCCTTTGAAAATGCAAATTAGGATCTGAAATTACCACAAAGGCTTCTTTACAATACAACCAATCATTTACGTTTTAAAAATTTGCGATTCAGTAATCTTGCGCTGAATAATTGATCAAACCCAAATTTGCACGTATGGGACTATGGGGCTTTAAATGCCTCTAATTCTTATATCTCGTCACTTTTTGCCATTTTTTTTTACTTAATGGAATTGTCATGGTCTACTCCAACCAACTTTGGTATTAATATTTCTTTATAATGAATTTCTCCTCACGAAAAAGACCGGGAAACCAGATGTCACTCCGTAACCGTCACTCCGTAACCGGACAAGGGTTCAAGTTTTAAGTCATAATTAACAAAATATTCAACCAATTTTTTTATGCAAGGTGGCATATTATACCTAGAATATCATAGAATCCAATCAATAACTCAAAATTGTGATAGCCATTTAAATTTCACAGAGTTTAAGCAAAATGTTTTCTGATCAAATATGCATGTCCATTTTGCGTCACTCCGTAACCATGATTATGAATATTCATATCTCATTAATTAAGAGGATCACTATAAAAAAAATTATCATTTTGAAAAGAGGGTACCATCAGCTTTTGTCGTGAACCATTTCTTTGTACATAAAGATTTAAGTATGGATGATAAACTTGTTTGAATACTGAAATGTTGCTTCTGAATGTCACTCCGTTACCTTGGAACTGCCCATTAGTCATAATTAATGATCATTTCAATTCAACAGAGCTGGGAATTTAACTTATTAATTTTTTTTTGATGTTTTGTTTTAGAGACAGAGTCTTATTTGGTAGAGGTAGACAGCCCTCACTTACAAAAACATGTCTACGCTTCGAACATCATTGAGATCTGTGGCAAAACTCTGCAAGCAAGGTGTCAGACATGATTCCTTCATTAGCATTGGCTTAGATCTACTTCACTTTAACACCACAAAAAACAAACAATCACACCACAAGCTATTATCAAGGAACTTGCAGTTTTCATCAACTCATCACTTATGTAATAACTCAGAGACATCTCAGGGTGAAAGGATCAGAGGTGTGAATGTGAAAGGAGGTAATTTTCAGGACATTAATCTTGATAGCATGGTTGCTGAATCAATACAAGAGGAGGATAGGGGACCAAGAAACAGTGATGAGATGGATAGTGATGAGGATGAAATATTTGTCAGCCAGTCAGGAAAGATGCTCTTGTTTCCATGGCGACCACTGAATGTTAAAAGAGGGGGATCGTCTGAAGAGAAGGGTGTGAAAACAAAAGGTGAAAATCTCCTTTTTCGTTATAGTTTAAAAGAGGATGATGATTAGTACTTAATAATGAGTAAGAATAAAATAGACATGTTAATCAAATTTTCCCAAGGAGAGATGCATGCCGTTATTTTATTTTTAAAAATTAAACAAACAAGGGGAGGAAAGGGAAATTACATGTACAATGTATGTCAAAAACACTACTCAAATTTTATGTTCCTATATTTGTTAGATCTTTCCATTCATCTGCATAGATTATTTCCATTCTGGAAAATCATTAAGGATTGTGTATGTTGGAGTAGGCCTAACCTTTTAGGTCAAACCATGTATCCTTTCAGTGGTCCTTTTTTAATATTCAGGGTTATAATTCATTTGATAATATTGTAAACCCCTGCAGGTACACACACATAATTGTGTTAAAACGCTAAAATAAAGGATTAGTAGGATATAGAAATACATATAAATACAGTTCTCACATATGAATCAGATAACTTTTTTGTTATTGTTGATAATTTAGTTTAATGATTGTATTCTTTTCCTTGTGACACGTAGATGAGAAGATCAAGTACCCTTCAGTGACAGGTATCTTACAGAAGACTATGTCACCAGATAGTGCTATGGCTCTGCTCAGATGGGAAAGCTTCATGATCAAGAAGATGGGAATACCAGCTTTTATGAAGTTTAAAAAAGGTTTGATTTTGAATGACCTCTATCCCTCCCCTGTTTTAAATTTTTGTTCTCATTTCATTCTCTTCTGTCCCTGTCTTTGTCATAATCTCATCAAACTTTATGACCCATAGTCTGAACCGAAGACTGAGTTTGTATGAGTCGAAGTTTGTGCAGTTCTATTGTGGGCTCCTTGTGTCGGGTACTTGCTTCAGACAAAAGGATCGCGCAGTAGCAACGCACAAACTTCAACTCCTACAAACTCAGTCTTCGGTTCAGAATACAGACTGAGACTGTCTATTCCTCCTCATTTTTAATTTTTTTTGGTAAATATATTACCTCCCATCACAAAAAGCCCAAGAACATTTAGGAGAGTTTTTTTTTTCCTCATTGAGGAAATGAACATGAGGCCTGATATAATTTTGGCTGGTGTATTGCCTTTTATAAAACCACAGTCAAATATGTAGATAATAGGGTAATATTAGATGAAACATATCTGAATTGGATAAATAATAAATTTGATTGGATACTAGTTAGTTTGTGATGTAAACGTCTGTATTGATACCATGTTTTTATCCTTGAAATTACAGAGATGTTCAGTGAAGGCCACAAACTCCATGAAAACATTGGACATGTTTTACTAGGCAAGCCTGAAGATTTAGTCATTGAGAAAGGCATAGAGGGTAAGTAGCATTTAGATCTTGAAAAGGGAATCAAAAGAAAATAGACCCTGAGTTCCTGGGACCTCCTATTCACTTGATAACTTGCAATTCATCCATCCCCCCTCCAGACTGCAATGCCACATCAGTATTAATTTTACTTCCTGAATAGGTGGGCCTATATATACAACTCCTCTATCAAGAATGCATGCATCATTAACCTTTCTCTCTGAAATTATTTTGTTGTTTTCCTTCCAAAAGAGTATGACAAGAGACAGAGTTCATTCCACCCCTCCTTATATTAACCTGTGAACTTTCTTTTATTTCTATTATTTATTGTCCATACATGTTTTAAATCTAATTGTTTATTTGTAAGTTTTGTAGCCATCAAACAAGCAATATTTATGACGTAGTTATAGCAAGTTTTATTTACTGTTGAAACGATTCCCTAGACACCATTATATCCATATGTATCATTGCTTTTATAACAGAAACATTGCTGCATAAAGATGAAAAGCCAATGTTTTTATTACCTCAATGCAATTATATTGGACAAAGAAGGGATATCAGAAGGGGAAGAAGAGGTGGTATGTTGATTCATGAATCTTTTAAGTTTAGGCAAAGGGATGGACCCGGAAATTTGTGGAATTTGTGGAATCATCCAATGAAAGTTACATTTCATTAGTTTTGCATCGTCTTTTAACTACTTAAATGGAATGATACCCTGGTGGATAGTGGTCTAACTGATTAATAGGGCCATTAATCAACCATTGCTTGAGTGGTTTCGTAAGTTGATGATTTTAGGAAAACTTTGCTGGGTCATGTACTCCGAAAACCTCATCATGCACACCATCAAGATCATCTCAATTGTTTGTCCTTTTAAAGTTTTAAACATTGCTGTCTTGATTGGACAACACTACTACAGTTATGGAGGTTTTGCAGATGACATCGTTCCTTTGTTGTTTGTCAGTATTTTGTTTGAATATATAGAACTACATCTCAAAAATTCTCCTTCAAGACTAGCACAGGATATTCGTCTTCTAGTCTAATATGCTATGATGCTGCTACACATAGTTATTGGAACCTGTTTCATTGTCATTGTGTGTTTGTAATTGGTGTATTCATCATTGTGTTTTCATCATTGGTGTTTGTATCATCAGTCTGTGTTGTTATTATTGTCTCCAAGGCTGTACACCCAACCTCTTTGTTCTAGCTGTTGGTTAAATCTACCAACAGCACTTTCTTTCTTCCTCTCCATTATTACTATGGATGCCCACTATCCTTGTTTTTTTTTTTTTAAGGTTCTTTCCAAGTTGTTCATTGAATTTCTTGTCCTTCCTTTATTGTGATTCTTTTCTTTTCTTTATTGTATCTTTTGCTCTTATGTATTTCCATAATTAAAAAAAATGTTCATTTTGTTTCACCTTGTGTTGACCTTGTTTACATGTTGGTATTCTCATGTTTGTTGTTAGAGATGTTTTTGTACACGCATCTAACTAAATTTATCCATTTATGTAAAATACTAAATAATATGTACATGCACATTTCTTTATGACTTACTGTTTGAGGAATGGTTTTTATTATCAAAATGACTTCAATTTTATGTTCTCTAATGTAGCCTGCCTAGTGCTACCTTTGTGTACAAATAAATTTCAACAAGTACAGACACATGCATGGTTACATTTTCTTATATTTTAGTCCGACATGGTTCTTCTCATAGTTAATGGAAAGGTTCAATTTATGCTCATGTAATATACAGAACAAAAGCAGTAAAAAAAAAAAAAAATGACTACTAGTATTCTATTGACTATTCTTATATAATTTCTCTCAACTTCTCTATCCTGTCATCCAGGCTACTGGAATAGCATCGAGGAACAGCTCCCTGAACTTTCATCCGACTCACCCATCATTGAATGCCATACTAAGCATCCCTATCTTGGTTACCATGGTTTCGCAGACTGCATCACCGAGTACAGGTAAGATGAAGGTCCCTAAATTGCCTCTTGGTCTACATGCACTTGGCCTTCTTTGGTCTCATCCCACATGGCTCCTACCAGTTTGTCTATTTACCTTTAAAAAATTGGCACTTCGCCTACTTACCATTTTGTATTTTGTCTAAAAGCCAATTTCGTCTAATGTCCACTGGGTCTAACTTCACTTATAACAAACTGATAATAGACCAGATATGTTCATTTGGGATTAGGCGAAGATGCCTTTAGACATATTGGTTATACGAATTGGCAATTATACCAAGTGGTCATTGGACCAAGCTAGAAGTAGACCGAGTATGTATTAAACCAAGCAGGAATTAGACCAAATTATAAGTAGACCAAATAGTTTTACATGTAGCCCATGTAGTACTAGACAATCAGAGAATTGGAGCAAGTGCTGGTAGACCAAGTAGATATAATCCATCTTTTCTTCTTTGTAGGGAGTCTCCCAAGCTGTAAAAGTAGTACAGTCCACTCGATCTATAACAAGTGTGGGTACAAGATTTTGTGACAAGATAGTTTTCCAAGTCCTGATTTCAAACGTGCACATGTCTATGTGTTCATTATAATGAGATTTCGTTACTCAACAAGATAATTGTTGTGATCCCGAGCACCTTATAATGGGAGTAGAATGTATTGACAAGAATTGAGTGTGACCAATGCATCAGAGTGTTGAATCAAAGGCATAAAGTGGGCAATGTAGAATGTCTTGGTCCAATCTATGACTTGGGTGTACAGAAGTTGTATTGTGCTAATGTGACATAATTTTACTTTATATAACAGTCCACTCTAGTTATAACGAGATAGCTTTGTTATATTAACAAAATCTTGTATTCCTGCTTTTTATGATGGGGAGTCAACCGTATCCGATACTAAGCCTGATTCACTGAAAGAAGGAAAGTGTTAAATTGCATTCCTAAATCAATTTCCTAAATCAAAGTTACAAAAGTCTGTATCATGTATCACCAATCTAAAAGGTTTATCCCTATCATCTATGAAATGGTGTAATGTGTTTTGGTTCTCATGCGATATAAACATAAATCAATTGGAGATGGGATATTACAAAGAACATGTATGTAATCTTAATAACCTGTTCTTGTTATCATTTCATCATAGTCTGACACGTATAGTGCACATTACCCCTGGTTCAGTAGTTTTTTTTTTCTTCAAATCTTGATAAAAAGCTGTTTATCTAAATAAAAACTTAAGTAAAAATATTTAAAATTTGATATATAATACCTATGGTGCTTGTTGAAGTAAATGAAGTTAGAAGTGTATGACCTACAAGCATTGGTACCAGATTCTGTTATGACGAGGCAATTCTAAATTTTAAACAGTGCACGTGTTCCTATATTTATCAGGATAATAGCAAGGTTTCATTGAAACAATGTATTCAACTTGGTCCCAAGCACCTCACAATTGGAGTGGACTGTAACAAAATCAATATCAATTCATTTTAACTTTCATGCGCCATATTTGATGTATTTTTGCTTTTCAGAGGTGAGCCTTGTCTGGTTGAATTCAAGACATCTAGGAAACCTAAGAAGACACTTAGCAAGTGCTTTGATAACCCCTTACAGGTTGCAGCATATCTAGGAGCACTCAACTTTGACCCCAGATATCAACTACAGGTAATGCAATATCAATTAAATCCTTGCTGTATGAATGTCAAAGATGAAGGGTGATAAGAAGCGGAAAAAAGAAAAAAAAATGATAATAATTCAGTGTGGTATGCAAAACCATTGTTATATTTCTATTTTTTATTTGTGACCTGTGATATACAGATTTATAGTTTATTATACATTTGGAATAACTATTCTTATAGTTTCAAGTGGGACTTTTACATGTATTCAAGAAGTGCATGCAATGAGGAATGTGATTTGGCTAATTATCAATTTGCAATTATTCATAATCATTAATGTAAACAGAAGTAAGGTATGAATTGTTTTCATTTTAATCATTCCTGGGAGAGAATTTATCAATAACTGTCTTCCATTATTTGTGACTCATCATATCAAAATCAGACACAAGTCGCCAGAAAAGAATCAAAGATTCCAACAAATCAATCCATTTTTAAAGGCTTTCCCCTTATCATTTCTACCCATTTTTTTTTTTTTTTTTTTTTTTTTTTTTTTACAGAGCATACAAGAAATGTTGAAAATTCAGAAAATCAAAAATATATTTTCCCCAAATAAGACACTTTTTATTAATTTGCCGATTTCGAGACACTGTGCTCAATTTACTCGGCAACTTGTGTCTGATTTTGATGTGATACATCACATTTACACTGTTTTATAATTGAGTAAACTGAGGTGGTATTGACATGTGACAAGGTCAACTTGCCTTGCAAAAAGCATCCTGCAAGGCACAGTACCAGGAGGAAGACAAGAGAAAGAGATGTGAAAAGAACATCCAGGAGTGGACAGGGCCGTCTTTTGCCAGTTCGCAAACTGAAACACATAACTGCGACCAGTGGCGGAAGATTGTGAACAAGTCCTCAGTGTTGCCTCAACAATCCAAACTTGGGTATCTGGTGATAATTGAGTGTACAAGAAATAAATAATCAACAGGTTAAATCACCTTAGCAAAACATCCTTCAATATTTATTATGTACATATCCGTTATGTCACAGATAAATCAAGCGCTTCTGGTGATAACCTACAAGGATGGTTCCCCAGCTGACCTCCATCTGATGACCCCCGACCTTTGTGACCTCTACTGGAAGAAATGGTTGGCAGACTCCAGGAATACAGGGAGATAGAAGGGAGGCAAGCAGCTGCTTGATTCAAATCACATTCCTTTTATGTTTGTAAGGAAAGTTTCATTGTGGCAACTCCATATTGGGGGGGGGGGGAAGATGAAAACTTATAATAGAATCTAGCAATTTGTCCAGTTGAGGTATTGGTACATAAATTGTCAAGGAAATTTCTTTGTGACCTTCACCGTAGATGGCATTGATATTCCAGTAGTCAAAATTTTACCAATACAGGAATAGTCCAGACTGGAGAATTATGGAATGAAATGTTTGTTCATATATGCAGTTCTTACAAAAAAGGGAAACTATCTTTATACCATTCTCGTTTAATTTATAATTTCTAAGATTTACACTCAAGTGCTCTGTATGTTACTGTAACATAAAGAGTTCTGATTGATTGCAAATTTGAAATGTTCAGCCATTCTGATTGGTCCACAGAGATACTTTTATGCAAGAAGTCTATGTAACAAGCATCCTACTATTAATTTGCCATTGATCGTAATTCTTTCTTATAGGGCACATAAGTATTAAATGGTATCTTGACAGAGAACCGACTATTCCCATTAACAAACAAGCATTGATACTAACATTTTGAATTATAATGATGCAGTTCTCTCAGCCCTGATTTCAACTACAGACTGTATTTTTTTTTTTAATGGTACAAAGTTCTGGAGAAACAATAATGAAGGTATGAAATATTTTCAATGTGTGCCTGTGGTAAAACATTAACACCAACTGCTATTTCTTGCTGATACACTTTATTTTGTAGAATTTGCTTTTGTAAAACAAAAGTTATGCTCAATTTATGTGATAAGGAGAGAATAACATTTACACAATCCTTTGTTTGGAGTGCCGGGTTCATGGCCTTTTATGTACGAAACCTACACAAAGCCATAGACACAGCACATGCAAAATGTCTTTATCTTGACTAGACTAGTCATATCTCAAGGTCTACAGCACCAAATGAGGTGAAAAAAATTCAGATGAATGTCTCATTTTCCCTGCTTTTGCAGATACCAAGCATTACCATTTTGTGATGAATCTTCGTACTATAAGAAAATGTTTCCTACTTGCACTATTTTATTTGATATAGACTGTATTGCCTGTATTCTGGAACGAAGAGTGAGTTTGTATGACTCGTAAGTTCATGTGAAGCTATTCTGCGATCCTTTTGTCTGATGTCGACTGATGA
Source organism: Paracentrotus lividus (assembly GCA_940671915.1). Taxonomy (NCBI): domain Eukaryota; kingdom Metazoa; phylum Echinodermata; class Echinoidea; order Camarodonta; family Echinidae; genus Paracentrotus; species Paracentrotus lividus. The sequence goes on along the minus strand of CALNVZ010000174.1, from coordinate 73,565,059 downwards.
TGCAGCAGAAAAAAGGATCGCACAATAGCCTATTACAGGTTTGCATGAACTTGCGACTTATGCAAACTCAGTCTTCTGTTCAGGATATGGGTCTATGTGTCCAATATAACAAAAAATTTGTTATAACATCCTTTTATGTTGGTGTCGAGCATCTCATTGTAATGAAAATGGGCTGGACTAAATTATTAATTTTGATTGATATTATTACTGCTCATTTCATTAGATCAAAGTTGTTTTTGTTTTTTTGTTTTTTTTTCAATCAGTTAGATCAGGAATATTTGTCATACTAAACATCACAGGTAACAAAAAACTGCTTGTGCTGAAAATATTGAAATTTCATGGAACTGCCAAATCCCAACATGTTTCTAGAAATGGTAAGAAAAACACTTGAAACAGCTGTTCAGTGAACAAATAATTTAATAGGATATGTACACTGTGATAATATATTCACAGAACTTTAAAGGAAACGGAAATGACCATATATCTGATAGAATTTGAAATGGAATGTATAAGTTAGCCTTCAACATTCAGTACTAGAATTAATAGAAAAATTATAAAATGTCATATCATACTTACAAAAATGTAATATGTTCTGAAATACATGTAATATATGCTTTGGATTAAAATGCCATTAAAGTAGAAGATTTTCATATATGTCATTCATTTATTGTTCATTTATCTTGAAAGCCTTCATTTAATCTCAATCCCACTGGGTTATTTTGATCACAGGAGTCCACTTTGTTTATTAATTCATGGACTGGCCATTCCTGCTACAACAAGGAGAGTATACTGAGATTTCATTATAGCATTACCTTGGTCCCAAGCACATCATAACTAGGGTGTACTGTATCATAAACAAACCAATTTTCTATTTAAACATCATCTTAACAGAACACACAGTACATCAGAAAGTATAATATACAAATATTACCATTAAATGCATAGATAGATTTTAAAAGGCATGTAGTCTACAGATTGCATTCAGCTTTAAATGGCTGGTTAAAATTCAAGTTTATTTTAAGGCACATCACCATTAATTTAAAGATCATATTTCTTTCATAACAAAGAAAAAGAATGCGAAGGCAGATTTGCAAATGGCTAGGCACATAAATACAATAAAAACATCAAGAAAGATATTGCACAAGGTATAAATATATAAATACATTTACAAGTTGATTCCTCTATTAACATAAATAATGGACAAGTAAATTGCTGAACTTCAAACACTGCAAATCTGAACTACAGTCTGTGTCAAAAAAAATGGTACAGTCGGGAAAAAAATAATTTAGGTGTGAAATCTTTTCAAATGATATGTGTATGTGGTACCATATTAAAGCCAAAAAAATTTTCTTGCTGATGCGCTTTGTTCTGTATAATTTGCTTTTGTAAAACAAAAGTTATGCTAAATTTTGTGCGGCGAGGAACAAATCAAAATTACGCATGTCTATTGTTCCATTATGCGAAACCTACACAAAAGCATGGACGTCGTGTGAAAATAGATTTTTCTTGACTATAGAAAACTGGTCATATCTAAAAAATTACAGCACCAAATGTGATGAAAAAAATTGCAGAAGAAAGTCCAATTATCCTGCTTTATGAAAATGCCAAACAATACCAAATTCTAATTAATATTCATAATATAAAAAAATGTTTTCTGACTGTACCATTTTTTTTGACACAGACTGTATATATATTTCTGGTCAGTTTCACTCTCTAATTTACATTGAATACACTAGTTTTTACACTTGAATTGATTAATTAATTGTATAATGGAAACTTATTATAAAGAAATATGATATAACAAGAATCCTGATATTACAAGTTGATTTTGATGATCCAAGCTCTTTGCATTCTTTTTTCTTTTTACCCTGATACATAGAGATCCCTGATATAACAAGGTAATTTCTATGGTCGCAAGGACCATGTTATGTACATTGTTTTGTCATTGCTGCTGAAAAATCTGGAGGCAGATGATATAAGAATACAGGAAAACTTCCTATATGAGAAATATGGCCTATATGGTTGATTTGGTCAAATTTTGCATATATGCTAATACATTTATCAAAAGTCTTTTAGTATTGAGATCATGTTTCTTCAGTCCTGAGACTTGTGAGTTGGCTCAACAATGAATGTAAATAAAATTGGTAGGTGGGTTTGAAGCCCATCATCGCACGATTATTTTTTCAGAACAGAGTGAAAAAAGTCTCCAAATCATGCAACGTCCTCCTAGAAAGGGATACAGTTCACTCCCATTCTACCAAGCACGGATACAAGATTCCTTATAACAAGGTAATTCTCCTAGTCCAATTAAAAAAAAAAAAAAAAGATTTTGTTATAGGCTTGGGCGGAATGTTGTCACAGCAACCCTTGGAGTAATGAAAACAATTCACTTGTAGAAGGCTGGCTGAGAGCTTTGGTGTGGAGCCTGTTTAATGTTCCAGTCAAGTGAAATAATAGTTCTTGATCAATCGAGGAGCTCCAGGTGCAATTTATATTTATCGGTTGCCATAGGAGACTCGTTTTTAATGACATTTGAATGAAACTACATGGATTATTGTGACAAACTCAAACAATATAATTGGCTGGGTCCCAAGTATCTCATCATTAAGAGAGTGGACTGTAAGCATGTACATAGAAAAAGAAATCCAGCCTGTCAAGCCTGATGGAAATTTCTAAAAATATACCCTATCAACAAACAATGTACATTGGATGTGTTTTGCTTCCAAAACATGTCTTCTTTAGTCATGCAATCCATCACGTAACTCAAAACAGGTCAGAGTATTTCTTGGGATAAAGCTGATGACTGAAAGCATCTGGCTATCTTAGAAGTTGGGTCTCATAATTGTCCATTGCTTTCCACAGAGTGCTGTGTTAAATAATGGACAATCATTGCCCATTACCGGTAATTCAAATTTAATAAACCACAGACAAAAATTGTCTGCTGTTTAACACAGTGGACAATGTTAGCCAAGGCCAAATTTTAACGGCATTTGTGCTAATTCAGGCCAATATCGTAGGCCTCATGCCAAAAGGGCCTTACTGTTTTTAATATGTGTACATTATGAATGGGCTTTAAAAATGTTAAAGCCCTTCTGGCATGAGGCGGACGATATGTTCATAAAATAAATATGATATTGAAGGAGGTTGGGTCTACCCCACTGGCTGACCACTCCTTGCTTAAAGTTCTTCTGGTACTGTTTGAGTGAGTAACTTGGGTTGACCCGTCTTTCTACCTGCTTGGGTAGTGAGGTTGGTACGGGATTCCAGGTATTCCCTCAAGACCGTGGGAGGGCGGGGTACTGTGGTTGGTCGACTGCCTTGACTGGTATCTAGAAATAAAAGTTAACCACACAGTTGATATATCAGGTTAGGAAATGGGATGAGAGCTAGGCAAATTAGTTTATGGGGAATAAGAAAGTTAAAACACCCATTATCTTTATAATCCTCCTTCGTGTCATTTTCTCAATTAACATCACCTTTTTGTCATCATCACTACCTGCACCAGTATTGTCAACGTAATCAAGCAAAATCATGATTTTCACCAACTCCATCTTCTTCTCAACCATTGTCTACACCACCATGTCATGACCATCTGATCATCATCTCTACCATCAATACCACCACCACCACCACTAGATTCATCTTCTTCTTCATCATCATCATCATCATCGTCATCATCATCATCATCATCATCACCATCATCACTATCACTCCATTGTCTTTATTACCATTGTCTTCACAACCATGTCATGACCCTGTCATTGCCACTACCACCATCACCATCATCATCATCACTACAATCATCATTACCATGATCACTATCCTCATCATTCCACAACCTTTGCCATCCCCTGCATCATCATCATCATCATCATCATCATCATAATCGTCATCAATGTTGGTTGACTTACTTGGAGGTCTCCTCTCAGCGACTGTCTCCAGTAGAGAGGCAAGCATCACAATCTCCTGTTGGAGCTTGTCAGTGATATCGGACACCACCTGTTCCCGGTGGTCGGCACGGCGACAGAGATCAGTGATGTCATCCAGGAAGACCTGGTCTCGCTTGGCAAACTCATCCTGTAGGGCCTTGTCCTTCTCCCAGCCTACCTCCAAGTGACCTGGTAATGAATCAAACATAATATTACCAAGGATTTACTGTATAGCAAGTAATATATTATTCAATAATAATATCTGACACTGACAAAAGTGGTATAATTTCATGATAATGCATACATTAATTACTGTATTTAAGCTAATATATTTGCGCACATACATGTATACTTTCGTGATTGAGGGCTTCTGGTGGATATTTGCGTGTTGTTCAATTCGTGTTCACAACTCTCAAACACATTCACACAACCTCCATCAGGATATATTCGCATGGTGTTAAGTTCGCGTTTGCTTTGTCACTCGCGAAATTTGCGGAAGAAAAACCCCCGCGGAAGTTATAGCTTACAGTAGTTTGATGACAAACAGTATCCGAGGCATCGCCTCTGACATCAAAGCCAGCAGGAAAAGATTGGAATCCTGTTACCCAGTTTGTCTATATAATAATAAAAAGAAAGACAGTGTGACATCCTACCCCCTAGATGGACCCAATCTGTCAATAAACCTACCCCTTTGTGAGATGACAAGATGTCTAAGGCTCTCCTCTAATCCACTATGCCTTGAGATTTGACCTTCAATGGAGCTACATTCCTTACGCATCTTCTCAATGGCCTGCATAAAAACAACATAGTGTATTGTCAATATAAATCAATATTAATTAATTAGACCATTAGTCTCCCAATGTATTTGAATTAATTTCATGAATACTTCTTGAAGGATATTTCCTGATCATGACCTAGATATAGCATCCAGATGCGTCAGAAGCCTGTGCAACAAGAAAGCACGGGGAGGGGGCAAGCCATTGTGTATCAACAATGGCTTGCCCCCTCCCCACAATGCTTTGTATTCTCACAGCATTCGGACACTTCTGCTAGCATCATGATGTAGCACCAACCAAGATGGAAGTGTGTCTGGTTTATTTAGAATAATAAATATATAGGATGATATTTACAAATGATTTTTTTTTTTCAAAATCACAATTGAAACCAAATACAGCCCACTCCCATTATAAAGTAATGAGAAAGTAGAGACCAAGCTAAGTACATGTACCGCATCATTATTAAACATTTTAATACTGCATATATCTGAAATTAAGACTGGGAACATCGCCCCATTACAACAAATTTAATTGTATCTAAACTCATTTTTTAAAAGGATTTGATAGTATAAATACATGTTATCAGTTTTTGGCCATACAATACCACATTTAGGAGGATTATCACCAATTATTCAATACCACTTGTGTGACAAAATTTCTTTCTTTAATAAAGAATGAATTAAAAAGTTGGCACTTACCCCAGTGAATTTCACGTTTTCACCAGTGACAGCCTTGAGTTTTCGGCCAGCATGAAAGATGTTTTCTTCAAGCTCCTCTAACTCTCTTCCCTGTTCTTTCATACGACCCAGAGCAGCAGAACGTTGCTGCCGGAGCAAGTGTCTCAAGGCAACCTTGTATGAGGAAATCAAAAGATCATTCATCAGTTTTTTGTTAGGTTTTACATTTTTGGGGGTCATGATATTCATCTACATGTACAACTACAAGATGAAAAAGTTAAAGTAACTGTATTTCATCTTTATTTGAATATTTTAAGAAAATCACTCTTCCCTTTTTCAACACAAATTTCACACCCGTTTCTCTTTAAAACTTCATAGGCTGTATTTTTCTTCTTTTAGTTTAAAATGGATTAACGTATAACATTTAATTGGTTGTTTTGAATCACTATTAACATAACAGAGAGCTGTAATTATTACTCAAATTTCATCAAAAGTTTATGTAGGTCAGGAGTGTTTTTTTACAATGTAGCAAAAATTCTAACATTTTTTATAATAACCTTCATTACATTTATGCAAGATTAGACATTGTTAAATTAAAAATGCTCTATGGGGTTAAGTTTTGGTTAAAGTTGTCACCAAAATATTATATTAGTGATAAAATCATTATGAAAAATGACATAATTTAGTTCAGGCTCTATTAAATGCTGTTAAAAATTAAACATGCTAAACCAAAAATGATACAAATATGAAAAAGGTAGTAAGGTACATTGTTGTATATTATTCCACATCTATATTAGTATTACACATTAATTCAAGTTATTTTTTATTAGTTCAACAAAGTGACAAGTTTTAAAACAAACACAAGTGAAAAGGAAAAAGGATCTATTTACCAAATCAATCCTACATTTCTGGATGGAATTGTATAAACAATTCTTGAAACAATACTGTATATACCACACTCTGTATCAATTAGTATGTGTCCAGAACAGTTGCTGAAGTATGATTTTTTAAGTTAGAAATCTATCACACTGTTCATACATGTATAATGAGCATAATTACACATTCATTTCACTTAAACCATATGCATTAATATTGAAAAAGAAATTAATACAGAGGGTTTCATTCATATGTCAATATCAATTTAAAAAACAACAACTTTAAAGTATGTACAAACAATGCAACTAATTATCAATAATTTCTGTATGTACAGCAAACATGATTTAAAAAAAGTAATGGCTTTAAGATACAAGTATGATGTACTAAAATAAAACTTAACCAGAAACCTTCGTCGTGAACCTGAACCTTTCGCAAATTGGAGCCGACGGCCTTTTAAGGCATGAAACTTTTGAGAACTGCTGACCATCAACTTACTTGTAGAGTGTACAGTACTGTGCTGGCATTTAAACGCAATGTAGACGTAAACTTTTGTGGGTATTCTATTTTTACGATATTCCCACCTTACAAAATTTGCAAAAAGTATCATGCCCACAAAAATTTCTGGTTTAACAATAATGAAAAACTACATTCATGCATCATATCATTGACAAACGTCATACTACATGTATCTGATGGAAATTTCATAAGAACAAAATACAAAAGAAATAAAGTGAACATTTCCTACAAGCATGCACTAGTGTGAACATGTGCTACATGCATATATTGTGACTTGTGCATCCTAGCATTAAGTGTTCAATTTTCATGAAATAAATACATAGAGTTGATATAATGGAAGAGAGGGAATGTATCCAATACCTTCTACACATACATTTAGATCAAAGATACTCATTCTAAATTTGATAAATATGCTTTCATTGATTTTAAATGTACAAAGTGTCTGCATTAAGCATTTGTGCAGGTTTAAATTGAATACATTAGCTCAAAGCTTCCATGACACAACTAAGAGTTCAATGCATGCAGATCTGCATAACATGTTTCTAAAAACTAGGAGCCATTTCCATAAGATTCATAACATACGCTGCTTCAAATACCTCAGAGAGACTCTTAAATGTTTTATTTCTGCTCTCGTCTTCCGAAGAGAAGAAAGATTCGCCGATGGGTGGGAGCGGAGGTAGTGACGTTGAAACAGCCTAGATGTGAGGAATAAAATCTTCAATCCTATCAATCTAAGACATTGATGCTACTAGTCTAATCATGATAACTCAAAACTACGAACTCCATGAAATTCTACATGCATGTCAGTAAACTATTTATCACTTAGCTCATTAACAACTTTTCTTTAATGACCTTTCCTTTTTTTTCATGATATGCACTTCATTTTTTGTTAATGCTTAATTTCAAATGAAGATATATAAATATATATTTGCCCGATAGTTGCTTTGCATGAAACTCTTGAATTGCAACGAATAAACATGCTACAACCGTCAACTTTGCGATTTCTTGACTATTTATATATATAAGCCTGGCTGGCATAGCAAACTGCCCTATTTCAAGAGAAACACTGCTTAGACCAGGTCCCAGTTGCGTCAGGAATGACTATTACAGTAAGTTTGCCATATATGACGAAATACTGCATTTTCAGTTGTTGAGCAATGTTACCATGGTAGTTAGCATTGATATTAAAGTAACCCTTTATGCAACAGGACCAGGCAGCTAGAATAGTAGCTGATGTGAAGGAATAATTGAGAAAGCATCTATTACATTGTCTGCTATTAAAAAATTTGCTATCATTTGGCCAGCTTTCAAATACAAAACATGAATGAACAATCTGTTGCTCTTTGGTAAATGAGATGACAGCCATATTAGAAAAAAAAATAAAAAAATACATGTATGAATAATCGTTGCATCACAAATATGCAAGTGAATTTATAGACCACCACCTTGCTCATACTCTGAACTGGAAACCTGCAGCTTGTTGCAGGTGAAAACTTTGCTCATTCATATATTTCTAATAAATGAAAACTACAATACAACCAATCTCAAAATAATTTAGTGACAGCAATGATTAAAAGCAAACCATATGCTCTGCTACACGTATATGGAACATATATGACAGAAAAGTTTATTTTGCCTTAAAAAATGTTTAATGAGATCTTTGCATAATATAATTTTCCCCTAGAAAGCAGAAAGAAAAATTGACGAAGAGCAGTCAGCAACCATAGCTTTTTTTTTTCAATCGCCTCTCTCTGTCTGTCTTTCTCTGTCTGTCTTTCTTCTTACTTCCTTACTTTCAATTAATGAATAACAAGAGCTGTAACCACACTTCTAAAACCTATACTATTTTAATATTTTTGTTGTCCAGTTACAATGCACATTAAAAGGATGATTTCAAATATCCAAAGCTCACTACTAAATAACTAATCTGATACCCTTTTCAGACTGCAGTTAAAATCCTTAACCCCAGGAAATAGGTGGTGCTAAGGGGGGGGGGGCCTTAGTACCACCTATTTCCTGGGGTTAAGCTTAGCATGCTTCGGTTTCAGACAGCGTTTTACCAAAGTAGGCTGGCACGGTAAATAGTACGGTACTATCTGGCCCTGCTAAAAAGCAGGGTTAGCCGGGTAATTGCGGAGTTAGCCGGGCAATTGCGGTGCTAAGAGTTGCAGTCTGAAACCAAACCGTGCTAAGGAAAAGCAAGGCTAAGCATTAGCCAATCAATGAAAACGTGGTCATGAATATGCATAATTATTCGTAAACTTGATAACACAAGTGAAGAGAAAAACAATGAACAACATAAGGTAAAAGAGAAAAACAATGAATAACATAAGGACAAAGAGAAAAACAATAAATAACATAAGGAAAAAGAGAAAAACAATGAACAACATAAGGAAAAAGAGAAAAACAATGAATAACATCAGGACAAAGAGAAAAACAATAAATAACATAAGGAAAAAGAGAAAAACAATGAATAACATAAGGAAAAAGAGAAAAACAATGAATAAACATTAAGGAAAAAGAGAAAAACAAAACAATGAAATAACATAAGGAAAAAAGAAAAAAACAAGAATAACATAAGAAAAAAGAGAAAAACACATGAATAACAAAGGAAAGATAGAAAACATAGAATAACATAAGGAAAGAGAGAAAAACAATGAAGAACATGAAGAAATAGAATGAAATCATTAATATCATGATCCAGCAAATAGTCTGGGTTATACCCAGTGTGAAAAGCATTGAATTTCTTAAACCCGGCTAAGCAAATAGTATGGGTAAGAAACACAGTCTGAAAGCAAAAAAGGATAGTAGTAGTACGGGGTTAAGGATAATATGGGGTTAACATAAAAGTGTTTGGCAGAGCTCTGCCCAATCTTGGAAAGACTTGCTACCGATAACATGTAGCTCGGTACTACCTGTCGCATGGGGACTGAGGAGTGGCGACCCAGTTTTTCTACTAGCCAAAAGACAAGATGAAATCACAACAATACAGCACCAGGTTCAAGCCCCTGCTTCAAATCCAAAACCCTGATTTGCCCATGTCGGAACACTCTAACGTCAATGACGGGTTGACCCAAAGCCTCCGGGACGGACCAACCTTGATAATAGTGACAAAGTCAAGGTGATTCTTTTATTAAAAGAAAGAAACCTGTAATAGTGAGTAGTTTTAATACCTTAACTTTAAATCAAGTGGCAAGAGGGTTAACTAGCTCATGAAGCTCAATATTTAGGCATTGATGTTATTTGTCTCCAAGAGCATCGGATAGATCATACTGAACCAATTGTACAACAGAAATTTGCGAATGGGTATACTTTGATTACTTGCTCTGCTGAAGAACTCCATAAATGCATCTTCTGGTGGTGTTGGTTTTCTAATCTCACCATCTGCTCTGAAAGCATGTCTTAAAATTTGAAAGCAGTAATCGTATAATTCAAATCACTTTGAACGGCAATCCAGCAACGACCATACTTTCCAGTTACAGCCACATAACGAGTATTCCGAAGAGGAAGTTGCTCATTCTATGATGAACTCTCTTCTGCTATATACTCTTTGCTTGCACATAATCTGGTGATGATAGGTGGGGATTTTAATGCACAACTTGGTCCCGAAGATGTTCACTGCACTATTTCTTCAAAAACCAATAGGAATGGCATGCTCCTTAAAAAGTTTTATGGAGGCAACACAATATGCTTGCTACTAATACTAGATTCCAACACCGAAATGGTAGGCTATGGACCCACAAGCGACCAATGGTCACCTTGCTCAAATTGATTTTATCCTTGTCAGAAGGAAGACAATGGATCAATTCAGTTAAGAATAGTAGAGCATATCGGTCTTTTGAAGGGATTGGTCTGATCATCGAATTGTATCATGTAAATGTCAAATAAGCTATCGAAAGTGTAAAACTCAATCTAAAGACCCCATGAAGAGTATTGATTGGGCTCATGCAAATCAAAATGATCAGTTGAAAGATCAATACACTGTTGCTGTATATAATAGGTTTGTACACTTTGTGATGATTAGATGACAGTAGTGAGACATCGGAAGCATACAATAAACTCATTGATGCTAATAAAGAGATCGCACTCCAAATTCTCCAAAGAAAAGATAAAAATGAGTGACGTCTCAAACGATGAAAATGTAGCTCGCACTAGGGATATATTAAAGGAGAATTGTCCCTTTGTAGATAGTTGGCTTACTGTGGATGCAGAAAATCATATAAGTACATTAGTGAAGATTTGGTGAAAATCGATAAATGATAAGAAAGTTATGAGTATTTGAATATTGAGATCTCTAATGACATAGGAAATCTCCATTGGCAACGCGATCACCATTTGTGATGTCACAAAGGGAGAACTCCCCATATGGTGTGCACAAAAACTATTCAAAATGTCTCTATTTTCATTCGAATGATAGACAGCTTTTCTTTTATGATATATTATGACTTTCATATATTTACAAGTCATCCCATAAAAAAGATTCTTTATTCTCCCTTTAGAATCAGAAAAAAGAGGATTTTAGTACAATGTGTACAATAGATATGGTAAAGATCTCCCTGCATTACATCACACATCATGGTCGCGTTGCCAATTGAGGATCTCCATATCATAAGTGATCTAAAAATCTAAAATTCATATCTCTCTTATTCATGGCCTGATTTTCTGAAACTTTCCCAATATGTTTTGGGGGTTTGTCTCCATTCACTGAAGCTAAATTTCTCTGAGGGGATAATTCCCCTTTAAAGAAGGCTTCAACTAAATATCACACAAGGCCTACTCAAAATAGTAAAAAGAATCTTGAAACTGCTAAAAAGGCACATGATGAGGCCTATACAATGGCCCTTGAAAACAAAATTAAAGACAAAACTGAAGAGTTTGAAAGTCTTCACGTTGATAAGAAACATGCAGCAGCTTGGTATCTCCTGAAAGATACACTGCCCTCCAAAAGTTTGGGTACACCTGATGTCAGCTCTGTTTTGGATCATTTTGAGGCATTTTATGTCCATTATTTCAGTCCAAATGATGTTTAAGTCCAAGAAATCCATTATGCAACCAATATACTTCACGATTACCACGCCAAGTCTCCTTGGAATTTAGAAATTACTCAGAAATATGCAAAAAGTGCAAAAACGTGATTTTGCACTAATTTATTCAATTATTGACAAAACAAGATATCTCGGCTACTAATGTTCCGATCAATGTAAAATTTTGTATGGATGTTGAGGAATATTTAAAATATAACCCTGTACTGTTTGTTTGTATTTTGAGACAACACTTTATTAATTATGGAAATTTATGCAAATTAAAGGTTCATTTTTAATAATTTATCAATATTTTGTTTTAAAAATTGCTATGAAGCCCATTTTTTTGGTTAAAAGTTGTTGAGTATAATAATCAACAATATTTTGATTAAAAAGTTGGTGGACCTTCTCATGAATTTCTTTGTATTCTTTTGTTTTATAACTTTCTATTGTCTTCCATTGTTTTTATTTTTATGTATTTCCTAATGTTTTTGGCTCTTTTCTGTTTTTGAAATGAAAACAAAATATTATCTGAACTTTCTGACATGCAATAATGCAATGTTGTATCACCTAACAACACAATGGGCAGTGTTCTTAGAACAATAGTTGCACTACGCTTCAAAGGAAAAAGTCACAAAAAGGCATATTTGGGGTTGGCAGCGGTTGCGCCGCAGTCATGGATGTTTTATAGTTGGTTAAATATGCCGAGACCCCTCCCCCAATCAGAACAGTTATATTTCAGTCTTTAAATAAAAAGTTATTAAGTAAGGAACCATTGTTTTGACGTGTAATTAGAAAAGTTTTTAAATATCAAAAAATTCAATTATTGCCCATTTGTGTACTGAATGCACCGTTCACCTGAATTGCTCTACAACACTCTTAATTGCATCTAAAAGGCTTTAAGCATCATCTTGGATGTCTTGAAATCAATTAAGGTACATTTCAGAAACATAAAAGAGCCAAAAACATTGCAAAATACATAAAAATAAAAACAATCGAAAACAATAGAAAGTAATAGAACAAAAGAATACAAAGGAATTAATGAGAAAGTATAAATTTTAATCATAATTTTGTTGAGTATTATACTTTTACCAAAAAATTGGGCTTCATAGCAATTTTTTAAACAAAGTATTGATAAATTTCTAAAAATAGACCATTAATTTGCATAAATTTGCATAATTAATAAAGGGTTGTCTCAAAATAAAAACAAGTAGTACAGGGTTATATTTTACATGTGCCTCAACATCCATGCAAAATTTTACATTGATCGGACCATTATTAGCCGAGATATCTTCTTTTTATAATAATTGAATGAATTAGTGCAAAATCACGTTTTTGCACTTTTTGCATATTTTCGAGTAATTTCTAAATTCCAAGGAGACTTGGCGAAGTAATTGTGAAGTATATTGGTTGCATAATGTATTTTTTTGTACATAACATCATTTGGACTGAAATACTGGACATAAAATGCCTCAAAATGATCCAAAACAGAGCTGACATCAGGTGTACCCAAACTTTTGGAGGGCAGTGTATAACAAATAAGAAATCTTTTCCAGTTACTATGATTAAAGGTAACACTTCTGAAGAAAGAAGGGGTTATTGGCTAAAGCACTTCAGGGACCTTCTGGGCTCACCAGTTCAGAACAGTGATACAGAAGCCCCCTTTTTCAACCACAAAGTTAGTGATCTCCTCCCTATTAAAACAGGGCCTTTTTCTATGGCAGAGCTTCTTTGTGTTCTGAAAAAGGTGCAAGTTTCAAAGTCATGTGGCCCAGATAACATTCCTGCTGTTATATGGAATAGTCCTTTATTTCACAAAACTCTTCTCAAATTCTGCAATGAAACTCTAATTGGTAATAAACCCAAAGCTTTCTCTTTATCATCCATTATACCCATTCCTAAGAAAGGGGATCTTTCATCACCATCAAACTATAGAGGTATAACATTATCACCAATTGCAGCTAAGAATAAATCATGCTTCTTAATCGTATTGATTCCATATGTTGATCCAATATTAAGGAACAACCAAAATGTTTCAGAAAAGAAGATCCACTTCCTCCCATATTCTCTCAATAAGGCGAATCATTGAACTAAAAATATTAGGGAACAAGGTACTATCATCTTCCTTGATTTCACAAAGGCATTTTATAGCGTTAACCGTTGTAATATGTTTAGAATTCTTTCAAATTATGGAATCCCAAATGAAGTAATACAAGCAATCGAAATGTAATATCAGATCCACTCTCCTTTGTTCAAAGTGTAGATGGACCTACCGAACAGTTTGTGACAACTTCTGAAATTCTTCAGGTGACACTTTGGCATCATATCATATTGTAATTGTAGTAGTACATTCTAAGATATTCACTAGATTCTGTACGAACAAAAGGAATGGACATCAAACCTATGTCTACAGTAGGACCAACGCAAATATTTAACTGATTTAGATTATGCTGAATTATAGCATTACTACTGCGCTTTTGAAGGATGCACAAGAACTGCTTCTTGCAGTAGAGGATGCATCTGCAAAGTTTGGCCTCTACTTGATTCCCAAAGACCGAGTACATGACATTTAATGAAGCTCATGATCATGCATCACTACAGACAAGGAAAGGTCAAGCTTAAAGAATGGATGATTTAAGTACTTAGGCTCTACTATGCGACTCGAGAAAAGACTTTCTATCACAAGAAAAGCTCTTGCATGGAATGCCTTAATAAACTGCATTTGATTTGGGAATCAAATATTGATCTCTCTGTCAATAAAACTCTCCCTGTTTAGAGCATGTGTAGAAAGTATCCTTTGTTTTTCTATGGCTCAGAAACATGGACAATCAAATCCTTAAAAGGACAGACTAGATGGCTAGTCGTGATACCTACTTTTAATGAGGTACAAAATAAGTTGCAGAGAACACAAAACAAAAGATATCCAAATTTATGAATCTTTCCACCTATCTCCACCACATGTAATAATATCATAGTGGCAGAATTGCTGGTCACTGTTTCCGATTGAGAAGGGAATGTTATTTCTGATGTACGTAGTTTGCGTCTCTCACCTTCAGAAAACGAGAGGACGGCGACCTTTAAATTTTGTTGATTACATATGTAGGGATACAAGTAGTTTGTTAATGATCTACCAACTCTCATGTCAGATCGTGAAGCCTGGCGTACCACTGTTGATTCATTCTCGGATGCGTCCGATTTGTAGTAGTAGTAGGTTAAGGATAGTACGGGGTTAAGAAATAGCAGTTTGAAAAGGGTATAACAGTATCTGTCCTCATTTATAAGGACACTGTTAAGTGCACACAGCTTCCCAATCAATGCCAAAACTATGTATCTGCTAGCTGTGCCATTCTCCCCATAGGTAAAATGCAGTGATTGTCATTTAATGTCCTTCGGAAGATGGACAATAAGAATAATAAAAAATTAAGAAAAATAGACAGTGAACTAGGGATAATGTATGTATAATAATGTAAGGAATACATTTTTTTTGCACTCTCAAAGTTCCTGAACTCACTGCCATGATCCACAACCCAAGAGTCCCATAATATGAGAAAAATGACATCTTCAAAAACTAGGATGAAGATCCTGTTACTGAATACGGAAAAAATCTTCGTTTACAAATATATCCTTGTTTTTTCAGACATTCCGCTTTTCTGGACAAACGACTCTACTGTTAATTACCCTCACACAATCGCTAATGATTATCACCTAATGAGAGAAAGAAAGGCAATTTACATTGAGTTAACAGTGCATTGGCAGATCCAGGCGGGGGCGCAAGAGGTGCTGACCCCCTCTATTTTTTATTGAGAATCACACATTGAGCATACATGTTACTTAAAGGGGAATCCAACCTAAGGAGAGAATCAACCTGACAGGAAAGAGGAAAATGAGAGGAGCAATCTAAAAAAAAGTTTCATCAAATAAGAGAGTTATGGAAGTTTGAAAAGTCTAGTTGTTCCTTAAGTTCTATGGGGATCCTCAAATTGGCATCATCGGCTTCAAAATGGCCGATCTTATGGACAACTCTCCATTCATTTTGTACACAAATTTTCAGATTTTCCCCATTTTCTTTCAAAATATGTCTTCTTTACTTCTGAGCTCAAAATATGTCATGGGAAAATTTATTTCACACAAAATACATGTATGTTGAGCTCAGAAGGAGGTAAGATATATTTCGAAAGAAAATGGGGAAAATCTGAAAATTTGTGTACAAAATGAATGGAGAGTTGTCCATAAGATCGGCCATTTTGAAGCCGATGATGCCAATTTGAGGATCCCCATCTAGAAGGAACAACTAGACTTTTCAAACTTCTATAACTCTCTTATTTTATAACCGATTTTGATGAAACTTTTTTATAGATTGCTCCTCTCATTTTCCTCTTTCCTGTAAGGTTGATTCTCTCCTTGGGTTGGATTCCCCTTTAATCCTAGAAAACTGCCTTCTTTACAACCATTATTTGCCAATCCTGTGACACTCTTTAGACTCTCTACAAAAGATTTCTCTATTCATATTTTGTTTAGAAGGGATGGGACAAATTAATCAGGTGCAAATGGTGCAACAAATGTGATATTAAGAACAATCTAAAAATGAAAATATCCTCCACCTTCGGCGGCAAGGCAAATAATGCCTTATCCTGTGTAGCATCCAATCACCATCAAGAAAACAATTCAAAATCAAAATGACGATTAACATCATGCTACAAATACACATACATTGGGTGTGGATAGTAA
>CALNVZ010000174.1:73512856-73547342 GCA_940671915.1 Paracentrotus lividus | reverse complement strand
CATCATCGACTATAAGTTCTTCCGATAAATAATCATTTTCGCTACTAAAAACGGGACGTTTTCATTCCATAACTAAATAATTAATTACGTCATTGTACCCGCTCCGACTTTGTTTCATAAAGGTTTTATTTAGAAACATTATCGACTATAAGTTCTTCCGATAAAAAATAATTTTCACTACTAAAAATGGGGCGTTTTCATTCCATAACCAAATAATTAATTACGTAATTGTACCCGCTCCGACTTTATGATATTTTATATGGCAAGTAGGGGAACGGCCGTTGTAAATAATAAAATTTGGTAGAAACAATGAAGGAAAAATTTTTTGAAACATTATCGAGCTATAAGTTCTCCGATAAATAATTATTTTCGCTACTTAAACTGTCGGAAGTTTTCATTCCATAACTAATTAATTAATCACGTAATTGTACCCGCTCCGACTTTATTCATAAAGGTTTTATTTCGAAACATTATCGACGTCAGTTCTGCGATAAATAATAATTTTCGCTACTAAAAACGGGACGTTTTCATTCCAAACAAATAATTGATTACGTACTTGTACCCGCTCCGACTTTAGATATTTATATGCAAGTAGGGGAACGGCCGTTGTAATAATAGATTTGGTATATAAACATGAAGGATTTATTTTGAAACATTATCGACTATAGTTCTCCGATAAATAATTATTTTCGCTACTTATAACTGTCGGGAAGTTTCATTCCATAACTAAATTATATTTAATTACGTAGTACGCGCCCCGACTTTATTTCATGAAGGATTTATTTCGAAACATTATCGACTCTAAGTTCTGCCATAATAATATTTTGCTACTAAAAACGGGGACGTTTTCAATTCCATAACTAAATAATTAATTTTTGTAATTGTACCCGCTCCGACTTTATTTCATAAAGGTTTTATTTGAAACATTGTGGACGTCAAGTTCTGCCGATAATAATTAATTTTCGGCTACTAAAAGGGACGTTTTCATTCCATAACCAATAATTAATTACGTAATTGTAACCGCTCCGACTTTTATGATATTTTATATGCAAGTAGGGGAACGGCCGTTGTAATAATAGATTGGTAGAAAACATGAAGGATTTATTTTGAAACATTATCGACTATAAGTTCTTTCTATAAATGATTATTATTTTCGCTACTTTAAACGGGAAGTTTTCATTCCATATCTAAATATTAATTACATAATTGTACCCGCTCCGACTTTATTTGATGAAGGATTTATTTCGAAACATTATCGACTTTAAGTTCTTCCGCTAAATAATAATTTTCGCTACTTAAAACGGGACGTTTTCATTCCATAACTAAATATTAATTACGTGATTGTACCCGCTGCGACTTTATTTATAAAAGGTTTTATTTCGAAACATTATCGACTATAAGTTCTTTCCGATAAATAATCATTTTCGCTATTAAAAACGGGACGTTTTCATTCCATAACTTAATAATTGATTACACAATTGTACCGCCGCTCCGACTTTATTTCAGAAAGGTTTTATTCGAAACATTATCGCTATAAGTTCTTCCGATAAATAATCATTTTCGCTACTTAAAACGGGACGTTTTCATTCCATAACTAAATAATTAATGACGTATCCGCTCACGACTTTGTTCATAAGGGATTTATTTCGAAACATTATCGACTCTAAGTTCTGCCGATAAATAATCATTTTTGCTACTAAAACGGGACATTTCATTCCATAACTAAATAATTAATTACGTAATTGTACCCGTTCCGACTTAATTTCAATAAAGGTTTTATTTTGAAACATTAACGACGTCGCAGTTCTGCCGATGAATAATTATTTCTGCTACTAAAAACGGGACGTTTTCATCCCATAACTAAATAATTAATTACATAATTGTACCCGCCTCCGACTTTATGGGCATGGGCCGCTCTAGCTCTGCGCTCCTCTATCACGTGCGTGCACGTTCGAAGTTTGGGGGATTTTTTTTTTTTTTTTTTTAAATTGTTATTTTCGCAATTGTGGGTCATTTGCATCGTTCAAACTTCATTCTGATCTTCATATAAATTTCGAATCGTTTTTTGATATGCCAATGTCCTGAAACGAAAGAATACAAATCCATTATTCCTAGATTTCTGTGAGGCAGGAAGCTCTTAAGTTTGTTTACACTGTTGCGTAAGAAGAACAGCTGCAATTAATCCAGCCCCACGCTGTGATGTGTGGTCATCAGCTGTTGCGGTGCGTGGTTGCAGTCTGTTATCAGCTTATCAGCTGCAACCCACCCCTCCTTAGTTTAAACGAGAGAAATGAAACTCTCCCAAATTTGAAAATGGGGTTTTGAAAACCCCGGCAGCTTTAACACAGGAAACCCATTGCATTGCGTGTTATGTCAATAGGAGCTCTGCCGGGGTTATTTTAAACGGAGGAATCACGTAATGCCTGCCCCAGTTGTGTTAAAATGTATAGTTATCAACATTCTACAAAGTAAGGCTATGAAAAGCTGAGCATTTTTTTTTTTTTTTTCTTTAAGCATCTCAGGCAGAAAGAAAAGGAGAAACAATTAAAAACAATTTTAAAAAAAATAAAAAAATGGCATAGATCACTAAAGCTGGAAATGAAGCATGGCCTTATTGAATTATTTTTTACAAATGATTCTTCAACTGAATGCTCTTTGAAATCAGACTTGAAAAGTAAGCTCTGTAAATGTTGTCTATTTATTTTTTTTAAAGAGAAACGAAAAGCAGTACCAACCAAAGCAAGAATGAAAAGCCACCAGTAAGTTTCAATATGCATAATGGTTGTTTTCAAAATCATGATTAGGGTAAAGGGGTGGGGTTTAGCTGTTGGCAGTTTGAACTTTAGGCAAATATATTAGGCAATTCTGGTACCATAAGTTTATTTGCCTGCTCATTAGCATTAACAAGAAGCACACACGGGATGTTTGCATTTCATGCTAGAATGTTAAAAGCAGGGGAAAGGGGGAGGAAATTCAAATGTTACAACAATTAAAATTCATTAGAAGGATTCAAGTTGTGTTTATGCAATGCATACAACCATGAGGTAACTTCCAGTATTATTTTGTATATTCAATTATTCAATATCAATGAAATATCTGATAATTATTTTTAAAAGTCACCCAAAACAATACTAATTTTAAGAGAATCATTGCAGATGAACCTTATTTTTCAAATTTACAGCTTTTAGATTTCTCCTATATGGTATTCCTTTTAGCCATTTCATAAAAGCCCCACAGCATTAATGCAATTCTTAATATCTTACAACTTAAATTGAGATCTGATATTAGTCTTTTGACTATTGAAGTTGGCATATTCTCAGGCCCTAATTTGTTTGGATCTTTTAAAAATGTCGAGATAATATGTACACATCTCTCAACTCATATATATCTATATATGGTATCCTACTTACCCCTGGTGCAATAAGTTTCTGTATTTCCCTCTGAGCTCTCGAAGAGGAGTTCACCAGAACACTCTTCTTATTTTTCAATTCTAAGATTGCAAATTAGAAAAAAGGAATGTGTCTATCTAATAAAGATTTGCCATTTTCAGTGATTATAGCCTATCCACAATATTATATACTATAGCAAATTAATTAATGTTCACAACAGTTAATTATTATATGAAGGCACTGTCTTTATATATTTACTTCTGTTAATTGTATTTCCCCATGAAACAACAAACAACCCCCCCCCCCAAAAAAAAAAAAAAAAAAAAAAAAAAAAAAAAAAAATCAAAAAAAAAAAATCTCCCTTTTTCTCACTAGACTGATTCATTCCAAAAATTGTAACGATAGCAATATGTCATACGTAATCATTTCTATCAACATGAACACATTCATCTCATTAATTACTAAAAATAAGCATATTACATGCAACTAATATTTTAAATGAATAAATCTAGGAATAAGCTTGCATTGGCAATCATATTCAAAATTGAATAACACATGCTATAAAGAGTAAAATAACAACTTACACCTTTCAACATAAAAACTGATGCACTAAATCATTACTCACCCACAATGCCTTTCTTCTTCTGGCTATACTCTTCCTGTTTCTCTTCAAACATTCGTTCAAGCTCTTCAAAGATGGGCGTCTTCTCTTCCAATTCCTTCAGCTTGGCTCCAAGAGTACCTTCCGCATCAGCAATCTTATTCTAAATAAGATATTTTGTGAATACAGCAATGGGTATTTTTTTTTCAGACACTGAATTGGTTTATATCCACTTGGTCTAACAGCAGTTGGTCTAATCCTCTGATTGTCTAATACTACAAGGGCTGAACCTATTTGATTTACTAAAAATTGAATTTAATTTCCACTGTGTCTAATTATCACTTGGTTTAACTGCCAATTCATCCAATAACCAAATTGCATAATTGCATTTTTATCTTATTACCAAATACTTGGTCTACTACCAGTTTGTTACAGAAAATTGACTAATAAGTGGTGTAAGAACGGACTTTAAAAGAAATAGGCAATAGACAAAATGGTAAATAGGCAAAGCGGCAATTAGATCAAAAGGTATTAGACTGATCTGGGTCATTTTGACCCCCCTCCCTGTACGGAAACTACAACTGCCGCGCAACCGCTACAAATCGCCGACTTTTTTCTTTCAAGTGTCCTGCAACTTTTGGCACCAAGTGCGAAAAAATTGGATGTACCGTTGTTGCGTTACACAACATTATGTAATCGCATGTCAGGCCAAAATTGAATGAAAATCGACATTTTGCATGTGTTTGTGTACAACATGCTGCTTAATTCCTAAATTGCTTTATTACACTGTTTAATTGTGCCTTCTAGGCCTTTTGGCTGATGATATTTGACTAGAAACCTATCAAGAAACACTTCTGAAGGATTAAAATATTAAAAAAAGAAATACATAAGAAATAAAAACAATAGAACACATGAGAAATTAACAAAACAATAGAATACAAAAGAATTGATATGAAATTTCCAAATTTATTTATCATTTTAATATTGTTGATTATGCTACTCAGCAACTTTTAGAAAAAATTTGAGCGTCATAACTATGTTTATTAATGAGATATTAACGATTTCAATAAAAAAAACATCTATCTTGCATAGATCTACATGAGTATGCATAAATTAGCATAAATAAAAATGTGAAGAAAAAAAAAAGTCAGCGGTACCCTTTACATGCGCATCGACGTTCGTGCAAAATTTTGCGGCGATTGGACTTTTCGCGGCCGAGATATCAAAGAGGGGGGCGGGTCAAAATGACCCCCCCCCCCCTAGTATAAATAGTTATAATAGGGTTAAACAAATTGGAATTAGACCATGTAGAAAGAGACAAAATAGACATTAGTCAAAACGAGTGTAGAGCAAGTGGTAATTTACCAAATCTTCTACTACTACAACCTAATTCTTCACACAGGATTACATGAATAAGCAGTGGGCCTCTCATAATTTATACACACAGATACTTTTCAGAATCATGGACACTTTTTCTAATTAAAAGGAAAGAAAGGGTCCTAGAACTCATACAAGAGCTGTTCACTTACTTGTATATTGGCAATCTCATCATGAAGCTTCTTCTTTACTTTAGCAAAATTCCCCTCTGCCTTTTTCAAGTCCTTCTCCATTGTCTTAATGGTGACATCATCTTTGACAATGTCACGTGTTAGCTGCTCACCCTGTTGAAATTAAAATGGGTTAGATTTGAAACATTCGCAGTCATTGAATGCAGTGAGAGAATTGTCACAATCTTTATGAATACAGTGTGTAGCACATTACCTTTAAATAATATAAATTCTGCAAATTAACAATATTAACAAAATGAACAGTATTCTAGATATTTCTTAAAAGAGAGAAACAAGACAAAGTGATCTGCCAAATCTGCCAAAGTGGGAAAGTAGTACTGATAATATGTCAGATTAAGAGTACAGCCACAAGAGAAAAAGTATTCACAATTACTAACAATAATACCATACTAAGTGCGCTTTTTCCTTTAAGAACATTGATAACATTTAGATTGCTCTCACTGAAAAGAAAATAGTTAAGAAGATTACCTCATTAGTAAGGTCAACATGATCTTGTTTGGCCTTGTTGATCCGTTCACTCATGGTACTCATGTACTTAGCAAACTCCTGTCGAAAGTCTTCCAGTTCCCTGCTCAGGGCATCCCTCTTCTCCTGGAGTTCAAAACGCTCCTTGCGTTCTCGTGTTAGGTTCTCCCTGAAATCCTGGATCTGCTTGGTCAATAACTGGACGGTGATCCTGTAGAAGGGAGAGAAACATTCAGTTGTTGATACAAGAGACATCAAGAATAAGGATACATGGGAAGAGGGGGAATGGACGAGGAAGAGAGTAAGAGAAAGAGAGACAGAGACAGATAGAAAGAGAGAGATGGGGGGGGAGGGTGAAAAGGAGAAGATAACAAGGACATATTGTGAGAGTTGTAGACAATGCCAGAATTCTATTCAATGCAAATTCATCATATATAGACAGAGAGACAGAGACAGATAGAAAGAGAGAGATGGGGTGGGAGGGTGAAAAGGAGAAGATAACAAGGACGTATTGTGACAGTTGTAGAACAATGCAGAATTCTATTCAATGCAAATTCATCATATATAGAATAGAAAAAAGTTCACAACATCATACATGAGCCAACAGTGTGGTATGGGAAAAATTTAATTACCAATTTTTTTTTTCCTTTGCTACATGTAGATGCATGTGTGCTGTTCACAACTAAAAAATAGAGAAAACTGTTCAAATATTACTTTTAGTTCATTCAAACCATTCAGTTATTATAGAGATGCAGATTTAGATAATACTGGATAACTAATTTTTCATGTGATACTTGAAATATTGTTATTTGTCGCCAAGAAATATTTACGCTGTCTATTCGATTCGTTCAATATTCAAGCTCATACAATATTTCTGCATACCCAATCAAGGGTCATCCAATATTCTCAACATTGTTTGTGTTTATTAACCCATTCGCGCCATTGTCCAACATTTTGTGGTTTGGGTCAATAACTTTTGTTTCAGAGCTCTAAAAAATACACCAAGTATATCAGTAGAAAGAGAAAAAAATTCTAAAATTCTGCATACATTGTGCCCATTGTTGTTGCATGACCATACTGCATTTGACATCAGGAATTTTTAAAATAAGAATAATCTTTAAAATCCCTAAATTGGCAACACATTAAGAAGTTGAAGATCACCGTTTTCATCAAAATTGGCAATTAATTTTTTTTTTTTTTTTAAGTTCCTAACCATGTGTGTTGGTTTTAAAGACATGGCATTCAATTAGAAGCATGTAGCATTAAAATAAAAAATATTGCTGTTGCCAATTTGAGGAATAAAATGCGATCAATTTAGCCCTCAAATAATCTCTGTCCTGAATGAGTTAATGCCTCCTTAACCTTTGGGTAAGAAATCTCAAAATGTGAATTCTTACTGATGATTCTCTTCCAGACTCTTCATCCTAGTCTCCATCTCATCATTTTCTAGTTTCATCCTCGCTGTATCCGTTGCTTTCTTGGTCAAGTCATCCTTCTTAGCCTGCAGACTGTATAGACACATACCATCAATAAGTTAACATTCATGTAGCATTCATAATTTTCCCTTTCATATGAGATTTAAATATGTGACCCAACAGCTCGAAACCATCAATAAGTCATTATACGAAATGGTGGGGGAAAATAATAACTTCTCACTGATTCAACCAATATTTTTTTGAAATGTTTTCACAATTCTGTACTATTTGACTTTGTATCAAATATTCCATGTATTTTTTTTTTTGGTATGCTTTTATGAATGATTTAATAAATGTTTTCATGACAGTATACAAATATACAATGACAATCGAGGATCTGGTTAAAACTATTCGCATCGAAGGAACATCACATAGTACTATTCTCTCGAGGGCCATCGCCCGAGAGAGAATAGTACTATGTGATGTTCCTGAGTGCGAATAGTTTTAACCTGTTCTGAGAATGAGTCATTGTATATTTGTTTTATATCCCTTCCACTATCCTTTTAATTTTTTTAATGAACAAAATTATATAGTCTATGCTTACCTTCTTCTGGATCCATTACAAAGCGCCCGTTTTTGTTCGAGCACCAACGAAAAATCTTGCGAGCGCTGAATCGAGTGATTTGATGTCGATCTCATCACAACTCACACCATCAATTTGTGAACAAAATTCACGGAATATAGATACAGCATACTTAATTTGTTTCTGAGTATTAACGCTGTCAGTCGAGTTCATGAAATCCACAATTTCCTCGTCATTATACTGCTGAAATCTTCCGTTATTACCATCAATCTAGCAACTAGTGGAGGCAGCCATTTTGTCTGTTTACAAACAAAAATCAGCTGTTGCGCACCGTGCACCTGGTCAGTGCAGCTCGCTCGCCGAAGTTTCCCGTGGCATGCGCGCGGCATGCAGTGGAGAATTCAGGTAAAAGCAGCAGAGTAGCACCGCTCGCATTGTGCGTTGCGCAACTCATGAATAGGGTGGGGGGGGGGTCGGAAAAACGTATAGTCCAGTTTTTCCCTAGGGAAAAAATGTACTATGCGTGACGTCATGAAGAAAAACGAACTATTTCAAAGAAACAGTTTTTTCTTAGTTAAACTATTCTTTTTCTCCTTGTGTACACTCTCAATGCAAACAATCTTAGATAAGGGATATAATAGTAAATAACATTTCCATTTCAATTTCAATCCTACTTACATGTTATCTATCTCCTGTACCTTTGTACCCTCTTTCTCTGCTACCTCCAACGCATCTTCAACAACTGAACAAATGAAGGAATATCAAAATCAAATATTGTTAAAAAAATCATCTTACTGTAAGCAAATCTATGCAATTAAGTCAACCTTTGATGACTTGAATGTCGATCTTAAAATATTGTGAGAGTGCCAATCAAAATACATTACAATAATGTAAACTGAGACGGTTTGATCCTGAATCATGATACTAGTGGTTGACAGATACAGACTAGGAGTTGGCAAATCTTCCATTACACTACATGTATATAAATGTAATGTCTTATCCCATTCGCGCCATTTTCCCACATTTTGTGGTTTGGGTCAATAACTTTTGTTTCAGAGCTCCAAAAAATACACCAAGTATATCAGTAGAAAGAGAAAAAAATTCTGCATACATTGTGCCCATTGTTGTTGCATGACCACACTGCATTTGACGTCAGGAATTTTTAAAATAAGAATAATCTTTAAAATCCCTAAATTGGCAACACATTGGGAAGTTGAAGATCACCGTTTTCATCAAAATTGGCAATTAATTTTTTTTTTTTTTTTTGAAGTTCCTAACCATGTGTGTTGGTTTCAAAGACATCACATTCAATTAGAAGCATGTAGCATTAAAATAAAAATATTGCTGTTGCCAATTTGAGGAATAAAATGTGATCAATTTAGTCCTCATACAATCTCTGTCCTGAATGAGTTAACTTATGAATTGGCACAGGAATCTATCAACAATTACATATTGGTATGAATACGAATGAAATCTATATTGGTTTTCCTCTGTCAACATAATTATATCAAACATTACAACAAAATAAAGA
This sequence comes from Paracentrotus lividus, assembly GCA_940671915.1. Lineage (NCBI taxonomy): Eukaryota > Metazoa > Echinodermata > Echinoidea > Camarodonta > Echinidae > Paracentrotus > Paracentrotus lividus. The sequence continues at coordinate 73,537,790 of CALNVZ010000174.1, read as the reverse complement.
ATACCTTTAAAAACATACAGGTACTGTTATTCAAAGGTAAAAAAAGATTTTCAGAATCTAAACGGGAATAACAAAGTCTAACCTCTCAGATTTTTTTTTTTCTAAATTATTCAAGAGTCTTTACAAGCTTCCCACTAAAGAGAATAAGATTCCTGAATTTTCATTAATGGATTTTAAAATTTTGAACTATTTTAACCTACTTCGATGCCATGCTCCAAACAACAGACTTAATACCAACTTCCCTGAATTTTGCCAGATTTTGAGGCATTTTTCTCAAATTCCCTGACTTTCAATGATTTCTAGGTTTTCCAGGTAGACTGGGAACCCTGCTTTAGTAAATCCCTCCCTAAAATTTGTCTCTACTCACTATATTTCTTCTCATCATGCTCTTCCTTGAGCTTATCAAACTGCTTGTCAGTTTTATTGATATCTCGTTCAAGCTGCAAGAAAAAATACAAACAATTATTTTCTATATAGAGCGTTTTAGATGTTAAATATTATGCTGTATTGTACGGTTTAATTCAAGTGCTGCTTTTCACAAATCATGCCTTCTGAATAATGATCATAGATAATAATAATTATATTGGATGGCTTTACTTCATGAAATACCAGAATATTCCACTTGTTAGGGCCAATATTTCTGGTACCCCATTCAGAGCCATCAAATATGACATAAATATTCATGACATTAGCAAATTACATTGCATTATGAACCTCTATAATGATATAATTTCATTATTAGTTACTGACCAAAAAGTATTGAGTAAATTCTATTGTTCCAGTTATGTTATTTTGTATCAGTCTCTCTGTATTTTTTGTATTTTGTAGTAGGATGTCCACAAGCTACCCTACCTAAAGAAGACTTATAAATAAATAAATAAATAAATACATAAATAATTACACCCATATGCTGAATAACGGAAAGGTAAGTCATACACTGCCCCCATCTTGAATAATAAACTGGATAGTTTTAATATTGGTACTAAAAACTGCACTTAAAAAGCGGATGGGTAAGTGGTTAAATCAAGTGAAGGCATTTAAAAGTGCATTACTTAATTTAAGTGGATTAATTTCTTCAAAAGATCAATATGAACTTCATTTTCATCGGAAATCAGTTGTTTGATTCCATTCAAACATATGCCTTTCTTTTTAAAACTCACATTTTTATCTTCTTCCTGGAGCTATACGATTAACCATCTTTTATTCATCATCTCATATTTTTATTTAACTTGCTTCAAATAATTAAGTACTCCATGGCTATCAGTCTGTCCCTCACCTCATTAACCTTTGTTTGTAGTGTGGATTCTTGCTTGCTTGTCTTTGCCTCAAGATCGGTTAATTGGAGAGAGAGTTTAATCCTGAAATAAAGTAGAAGAATTTACTGCTATCAAAATCAGAATTAGACGACACATTACATGAATTTCATTATCAGCATGTCTTCATGTACATGGTAATTAACATTCACACTTATGACAGTGTTTATGAACAATATGATTATAATGTAACACAATATGACAGCTTCCATTTATGGAAGATAGAGAAACAAACACAACACATGTTTCTGATATGTAGCACAAGCGGCCTTGTCGATTATGCATAAGAAAAAGTGAATGAAATAGGTAGTAAGACATAGGTATGGCAAATGCTAAATCTAAGGGGTATGGAGTAATTTTCAGAGATGTAAGCAGAACATATGTTTCAGCATGCATTAAAAACAAGAGATTGATGAATTATACATGAAATTTGTGTTTTTGGAAAATATCTGTTTCATTACCCTTGGTCTTTCATCTGTTCATTCTGAATCACTTCCTTATCAAGTTGATCCTGCAACACTTTCTCTTGGGCTTCAGATCTTGAACGGTTCGTGTCAAAGCGACGTATCACCTGGAAAAAAATAAAATAAAAAATTAGTAAATATGGTGAAACCCAACGAAGATAAAAATATAGTCTTCATTCAATCCAGGGGGTGTTTCATAAAGCTGTCCCTAAAGTTATGACATTACAAATGACTAGAACATGTTTTGGGGTGCTATACTAATCACATTCTTACTCATTTCGCACAAGAACTGATCACTGGTCGTTCGTAAAGTTGTTTGTGACTTATGAACAGCTTTATGAAAAAAAACCCAGGTTTCACTTAGGACCATTTCAAGACTTGAAGAGTGGTAAGAGGTATCTACAAGTTTGTGCTTCATATTTTAACTGCACATGATCTCTACGGATGTGGAGTGATGAGTCAGTGGTAAAGCATTCATCTTGAAACCAGGAGATTCAGGGTTCAAAGCCAAGCCAATGTGGCATCTTTAGCATTTTATCATTCATTAATATTCAAATCATATACATTGGGAGCGGACGGGTGCAATTAACTCACTGATAAGAGCCCAAATGATTTGAATATTCAACCGTCACAGAGGCACTCACAAACCGATGCTCATTTTTTCACCCAAAATTCTCCCTCGCGTATCTCCAGTATCTGTTAACGAAATTTGCCCAAACTTTCAGTGAATATCCCAAACAAGCACATTGATACACTTGTGAAAAATCTTTGAAAACGATGGTATATTTATCATTTTATTGAACATTTCATGTTTCGTCTGCTCCGAAAAGTACCCTCGGATTATTTCCAGACAAAATCGGAGCACCCAATACATATTCACGACAGGCAACATGCATATTCATGAGACTTTGATCGAGCTTCTCACGAAGTTTTCGCTGGGACGAAGACCTAGTTTTTAAGATACAATGAAAAACATATGGGGTATTTTTTAGAAAATAAAAATTGTAGAAGCAGCAAATCGCCGAAGAAACATGATGTCATTCACCGAATTGACATTTACGCATGCGCATTCGCATCAAAACACTCATGACTCATGATTGCTGCCTGCGAAAATCTTCGCGAGTATGATCGAGGAAAACTTCGTAGAATCTCAAAATAAAGGTACGGTAATGGCGTAAAGACTCGTTTTTCTTGAGTATATCTTATAGTTTTATCCCCCCAATATAAAGACATAGATTTAGAAATTTTAACTCCAGAGTCTTGATAATTTTAAAGTATTTCCCCGCTGTCGTCGTCGGTGATGTGGATCGGCTCTGCACTGCACTGAGTGCACAGTACAGCTGGGTGCACTGAGTTGTCGAACGGAAACTTGCTTCGTTCGTGATCGTGCGTATGCTTATTAAAATTGTCTTGGAAGTTATTAAAAACTGTTTATATTAATGATTATATTAAAATCAGAACATTTTATATCTATCTGCAGCTGTCCAGATCATCAGTCTGATTTTATGGGTTCTTTTCAATCCACGATTAAGATATTTGCAAAAAATGCGGTCACATATTTACGACAAATTGACAATGACACTCCAGCTTGCTGACGACACAGTTATTGATATGATTTTTTGTTTCGATTTTGGAGAACCATTTTTTTTTATAGAAGGGAAAAGGGTCAACTCTTAGCTACCGATTGCTTTCAAATATATGTAAATGTGGCTCAAGTTTTAACTTCTATTTATACATCGACCATTCCAACATAATAATTATTTTCATATTAGGCCTATTTTATTCTTATTTTTGTCTAATTTCATAGTATTTGTTGCTGATAATGATTAACTGAAATTCATCAATCTTTTTATTTTCAGTTCCTCTGGGCCAGTGCTGAACATTTTTCTCTCCCCCTACCCTAGTCTGCCCAACTTCAGCGTGAAGAGTAATCTACCTGCCTGTTTTTTTAATACGTGCCAACGGCGATCCGCCTACCTTTGTCTGCCCGATGATGTCAGACCGATTGGTGAACTTATCCGGTGGGTTACAATGTTACTTCGCCTAGATCTACCCTAATTCTGCCCAATGATGTTGAACTTGAAGTGAGCGATGAATTTTGCGGTACCAACGTGACTCAGCTCCGCCTACCTTCGTCTGCCCACCTGAGTTTGACCAATGATGTCATACGCAATACGTGCCAGCGTGCCTCTTCACCCCCCCCCCCAAAAAAAAAAAAATGATTGAGGCATAGGGCCTACATAGAGAGACAATAATTTGATCTAATGGAAACTCAATTTACAAACTCCATTTTTTTTTATTCTCTGATTTTCACTATAAAAGAATGATATCATCACCTTTACTGTCAAGACTAATAATGCGAAGCTTTTTTTTTTTTTTTTTGAGGGAGGGGGGCAAGGTGAATTTTCATCTTTATATCAAGCGGAGATGGAAGCATGTAGTTAGTAGGCCTACAGGTAGTTAACTAATAGAGTAGCCTATGGAGAAGCACTCAGATTGCCTGTTGAATTCAATGTGACACATGCATATAACAATAGAACCTTGCTTGAACTGTCAGAATTTCTTTTAATATCTGTTTGAATTTATTTTGTTTATCAAGAAATTTCTTGCGTAGTATTCTAATGTACCGAGTACCTGTGATATGTTATTGAATCTTTTATTTGGGTTTTCAATATGATAAATAATAACATTTTATGGCAATCACCTGCTTCTACACACCTAAAAGAATGGTGGCTTTAAAAACAAATTGTTTCATTATACACAATTTTTATGTTGAGGAACAGAGAATAAAAGATCTACAGAATGAAAAGCATACCTTTCATCTTTTTTACAGTCCAATATTAATGTTCACATTATCTTGAGCAGTGTAAGTGCAGAAAAGATTGGTGTTATATTCATTAATTATACCAGCAAGACACTTTCCTTATGAAAAGTGAAAGGAATATGACATTTTTTATTATTAATTTGTTTTGTGCTGCTCAATTCTAGTATGACTTGATTGTTGTAGGTCCTATTGATAAGATAATGATTAGAGATATGGTGACGTGTATAATTGGATTGTGATGATTTGATGGTGTGAGAGGATTTTTGTTTTTGTGCCTAATTGTTCAAAGCAGACAGAAGGCAAGATCCATGCTCTGAAAATGTTGCTCATTTGTCACCCCCCCCCCCCCCAAAAAAAAAAAAAAACAACACCAACAACAACGATGTATACCACAAGTTCCAACGTAGATGTAGTGATGATGATGATGATGGTGATTATGATGATGATGATGGTGATTATGATGATGGTGAACTGATGAAAATTGTGTTGATGGTGATGATGACAGTGATGATGGTGAACTGCTGATGGTGATGATGGTGAACTGATAAAGGTATTGATGATGGTGACGATGATGAGGATGATGAACTGATGAAGGTAATGGTGATGATGATGATGATGGTGATCTGATGAAGGTAATGATGATGATGAAGGTGATGATGACAGTGGTGATGATGGTTATTCATAGAAATATAGATTTTTTTTTTTAATAAAAAAAAAAAAAAGTTTAGTAGTTTTAATGGCAGGTTTGCATGCATCTGCTGGTACGGAGCCCCCCCCCCCCAAAAAAAAAAATAAATAAATGAGTAATCAGAATAATATAATAAAGAAAGAAAAGAAATAAATTAACCACCTAAATTAATTGATAAGAATAAAATGATTTAAAATTATAATTAATAATAATGACAGAAAATAATAAGTAACATATCCCTAAGAGATGGAAGACTAATAAGTATATTTTATTATGCCTACTGAATCTTTTTCATATTAATATATTACAATTATTTTCAAAAATTTCAATTCATTTTTTTCACGATCAAAATAAATTGTTTTTGTCATTAGGCCTACTCGTTTTTAAAAGTACTAAGGGCCTAATCAACAGGCCTAATTAATTTATCTTGCCGTTTTGTTTTGTTTTGGACGTCATGGAAGACACCTTCCCTGTTGTGGTGTTTTTTTCATCAAACGCGAGAACGTTACAGACGAAACTGGAATAACAAGTACTATTCACTCACAATAAAGCGGTTAGAAACTAGTATTTCGTATAATTAAGTTTTATTTTCGTACATATACACTTTTTGCACATTTTAAAAGATTTTTGATGTATAAGTGGCAAACATTGCGATGCAACAGAGTCACGTCGACCGCCACTGCAGTGCGTGGTTTGACACCAGAGAATTCCAACACATACAATACACGCGTAGGTAGGAGGCGGTGAAAGCGAATTTCGAGACTTGACTCGTTATTCCAGCAGTCCTAGAAATGAGTTGTATTGGATTATTTCCAGACATATCCGGAGGTCTGGGTTTTAGAAAATGATATTTCACAGGAAGTTTCCTCAATATATACTTACTAACATACTCAAATATCTTTGTTGTTTACAGATTAGAAATGTGAAATTTTAACGATTTTTCGAGCTTGAAAAATTATTTTTGAGTACAAAGACTTAGGTCATTTTTTTTAATCTTTACTTTCACTATTGCGGAAAAAGATTATGATTTTCCGTGAGAGTGACCTTTTGTGATTTCAAAAATGTAAAGATCGTTCAGATTCATAAATAAATGACAAAGTTAGAGCAGTTTTGCGACGGCACCTTTGTAGCGGTTTCATGGGGACAAGATGTTTATTCTAGGGAAACTCAAGGTCGCCACATAACAGAATCGGGAGTTAATTGCACCCGGCCGCTCCAACTGTATATGCTGTAAATCATATGTCCCCTTTGATGCTTATGTACAATTTATTCATAGTATCAATTAAATCATAAACCAATAAAAAGCTGACCAAATAAACAGAAACTCCCATCCTCATGCTTTTGGTGCCCAGGACATCTCATGCTAAAAGGCCAAGTTGGAAAAATCTACCACTCCTTTGAGCTGGTGATTTTTTATATGCACATATTGAGCCAAAGTCTTCTGTTTGCTGGGTGGTCTTAGCGAGAGAATCTCCCGCTTGATAAATGCTTTAAGGGTTGGAGTAAAAATTAAGATCTAGAACCATCCAACGCTCACCTTCATGATGTCAGCAAGCTCAAATTTCTTTTCAGTCAACTGCTCTTGAAGCAGATCCACCTGTTTTTTCTGTCCAATGTTGGCTTCTTTCTGCTTCTTAGTCTTCTTAGCAGTGTCATGCTATTGATTCAATATTAAAAAGGAAGATATGGGCAATGGAAGCAATGAGTGTATTTGATTCTCTCCAAAAAATACTCAAAAGTCATCAAATCAATTTTAATGGATGCACAGATGTGTGTAAAATACCCTCAATAATAAATGAATACACGCAAAGATAATAACACAGCAACTCAAATTCTTACTATACATTTACTACCTCTCTTTTTTTTTTAATCGAATCAAATAATTCTATTGTAATGGCACAATATACATTTTCTTATACTTTTTACATCAAAATATGTGTTTTGATGGGGCATCATAAGCATGGTCTTCTTACTGTGTGTTTGTAATGTTTTATTAAGGCCTTGCTGGTTCTAAACAGGTGACTATAAAGGAAACCAATACCCAAGGAAATAATCACTTTCATAGGAAAGAGCATAATGAGAGGAACAGTTTTAAAAAAGTTTTTATCAAAATCGGTTATAAAATAAGAGAGTTATGGAAGTTTGAAAAGTCTTGTTGTACCTTCTATGGGGATCCTCAAATTGGCAACATCGGCTTCAAAATGGCTGATTTTATGGACAACTCTCCATTGGTTTTGTACACAAATTTTCAGTTTTTCGCCATTTTCTTTCAAAATAAGTCTTTCCTCCTTCTAAGCTCAACATATGTTGTGTGAAATATATTTTTCCATGAGATATTTTAAGCTCAGAAGTAAATAAGACATTTTTTGAAAGAAAATGGAGAAAATCTGAAAATTTGTGTACAAAACCAATGGAGAGTTGTCCATAAAATCGGTCATTTTGAAGCCGATATTGCCAATTTGAGGAACCCATAGAAGGTACAACAAGACTTTTCAAACTTCCATAACACTCTTATTTAAAAACCGATTTTGACGAAACTTTTTATTTAATTGCTCATCTGATTGTACTCTTTCTTATAAAAGTGATTATTTCCTTGGGTTTTGGTCCCCTTTAATGTACGACACAAGTGCTAAGATGCAAATGCTATGTTGTTTACTGTGAATGTGAGTGCCAAACAGGCGACAAGCTGGATCATAAATAAATCCAGTGACCAAGGTAATAAATACACTGTAAGTGCTTTGACCATCATTGGTAATGCACTTCATAAGATACTGGTATTATCATTATCATTAATGTTCAGAGAAGGACATTTTTACTCACCACAGCCTGCTTGAGGCGTTTCTTCTCCTGTCTTGCATCAGATCTCTCCTGTATCATGTCTTCTTTCAGAATCACAATTCCAGTCTCAAGATCTACAATCTAGTCAAATACATTCACATTAAATGGTCAAGACCACATCTTTGGAAATATGATGATTTCATGTTTATGTCAGAGGCTTCCGCTCCCGCTCTATTTTCAAATATGCTGCATGTGACAACTCTATTTAAAAATCCTGGATCCGCCGCTATATATATTATAGGAATGTGGGATCCTTATTTAGCAATACCTTTAGTTAGTTCTTTTTAATCAACAGTGGGATCATGTAGAATAAAGATGAATAAATACACACCAACCCCTCCCTCAATTTAGTGATGACATAAGCAGGTCTTTAAACTTATATACATGTATATTATATTCAAGTATTAAATAATCCATTTTACCAGAGGGAATCAATACAATCTCAATAATAATTCTGACAAATTTCTGATCAACCCACTTGTCCGGCAATAAAGAATTGTAATTTTGTTTTTACATCACAACTCGAATGCAACTGTGGTTATAGTATACTGTAAGATACTTAATTTTATATCTTACCTTCTGGTTTGTATCTCGTAGCTTATCTCTCGTCTCATTCAGCATGATCTGTTTTCTGTTAATGTATAATGAGTAAAAAGAATGAATATTAAATATCTTGTCGGACTATATTTCCCTTTATTTAGAAAAAAATTAAATAACATAGTAATAATAAAAGGTAATTATAATAAAATAACAAGAAAATGTATTTTTTAAAAAGGACATTATACTTACACAATAATGGTCTTGAAATAAAATCTTGAAATAATCTTATAATGATTTTCAATGATAACAAGAATACAAGAGCAATGTAATAGTTCTTACCCAGCCTTATCAGCAAGTCGTTGATTGAGTTGTGAAATGACCTCCTCATGCTGGGCACGTACCATATCTCTCTCTGGACTGCATATGAAAACCAGAAGATGAAAATATTGAAATAGGAGATTTGTAAATGATGACAACAACTGTTATTTGAATAACAAATTTCAAGCAGCAAATAAGGAAAAGAATGCTTTTAACAGTTTTTGTCATCAAGCAGTCCAATGTAAACCATACTTCAATTCATTGAAAGTCAAATAAATATCTATCAATGTAACAATGTAATCTCCCAATAATAGAGGCAACCAAAAAAATCTGAAGCAACACTTGCTAAAAACTTCAAATCATATACAACTGATAAAGTCAAAAGCTAATGTGACACCTATTGCCTCTGCTTTCATATACCCTCTAAAAATAGTTTTAGATGTCAAATAGGATTAATAATCTAGACAGTACTTGAGAATTAAAGTCTCACATAATATCTCTACACTGTGTGTTACATACTTGCAGAAGCAGTTAGATTTAAATGTTAAAAATGTATATAAACACACTGCTATAACAGGTACATTTGAACTTACGCAAGTATTGCATTTTCCTTGCTCAGCTTCTTGTGTGTTTCTTCCAGTTCTTCAATAGTCTCATTCAACATTTGTAATTTATCCTGACAGACAGAGAAAAAAAACAGAATAATCAAAATTAACAAAATATGGCACACATACTCTATGGAAGGTCCTGCAAAATGAATCACATTTCATACAAATCTCAAAATACAATACTTACAAGATGCTGATGTTGAGTTTTACCAAACTGATCACATCTTTTCTCTCACTTCCATGCCCAATACTGCTCTGGTTGTTCATGCTCACTTAATTTTATAGAACTAAAAAATAATTAAAAACTTGAGAAATAAAATAAAATGTTTGACAAGACAACATATTAGTAAAATATTGAATTATTGTACCAAAAACATAGCTATTCCAACTGCAACTGGGTGAAATGGCATAATTTGTACCTTGAGGGAAACTGTGAATCTAATTATAAGATGCATATTTTCAAAAGGTCTAAATGAATCTATTTTTAATCCACAAATTGGCACCAAGCGATTATATTTTTATTCCACTCCTACAAGCTTTAAAAACAAAATAGAATGTATTCATGGAAATTACAAAATGCGTTATGGTTTCAAAGATTATCAGGGTTCTTGCACCTTTTACAAAAACAATATCCATGACTTTTCCATGGTAAATTTTTAGAAATCCAGGACATTTTCATTGTGGCAAATTTCAAGACAATATAGGTGATCAATGTTAAATCCTGCAATTTTATTGTAATTCAATGTGAGAAAAGAAATATAGAAAGCACATAATTAGTGAAAGTAAACATTCAGATCTGTGAAATTCCATGGCTTATCCATGACTTTTTCATATTTCTAAGTATGCATTTCCTGTACCTTTTTCCAGGCCTGGAACGCAATTTAAAAAATGCAATAGCTTTTCCAGTTTTTCCATGACTATGGGAACCACGGTCTAATTCCCATTTTCTTTAATGTCCATTTTGTCTAATATTCACTTGAACTATCACCACTTGGTCACTTCCTGTAAGAAACCAGTAATAGACCAAATATTCATTTCAGAATTAGACGAAAAAGCAATTAAGCCAAAAGGTAATTAGACGAATTGGCAATTTGACCAAGTGGTCATTCGACCAAGTGATAAGTAGACCAAGTATGTATTAGACCAAATGGAAATTAGACCAAATAATAAGTAGACAAAATGGCTTTAGCCCAGAAAATTGGACCAACTTCTAGTAGACCAAGTGAATATAAACCATAATTTCTTCCATCTTACCTGCAAACTCTTGAGCTCCTCTGCATTGGATTGTCTAGCTGACTCTACAGCAGCCATGATCTCTTTCTTGATCTGATCAGGGAAGAATTGAAGCTGATGTCTCAAGATACTGGAGTTGATGGTCTCCGTCTCCAACAGCATGTGAAGCTTCACCCGCTCCCCTTCCTGAATGAACAAAATAAGTAATAATACCAATATATTTAATCAACAATAACATTAACAACAACAGCAACAATAATTTATTTAAAAATATCAGGCGGCGAGGCCTCATGCATAATTACCCAAAAGATGCAAAAAAGCAGTTTCAATGATCAATTATAAAGAGATATATCACAAAAGATTTCTGCAAATTCAACGATGTTACAATTTAAAAAATTAACAAATTGATAAACAATTTACTTATAAAACATAGCAAATCATGAAAGACAAAAAATAACAACTCAACAATTATATTGATGGTTTTAAACAGTGTTTAGTTATCAAGAGAGAGAAAAAAAAAAACACCTGCAACATATTTTCAAATGAATTCTGGTACATATCAGTTTAAATCAAAATACACTGTATACCCAGTTATTGGGTGTCCGGACGGGTTGGGTGTCCGGACACTCAATTTTTACCAGTCATTTGAAAAAGTTTCCAAGCAATGTTTTTGCAGTTTTTTAGCACAAAATGTTAGATAATAATGTGGAGAACAAATATTGATGATGAAAAGCAATATTCAGTGTATATTTTTGGTCTAATCCTGTGACCAAAAACCAGACTTCAATTTTGTTTAAGTGTCCGGACACCCAACCCCCCATCCTAGTTTCACTGAAAATGTATGTAAAACTGGTGTACTTCAAATGAATTAAATAACTCGACTTATAATGCAGTATGACAAACAACATTAAATTTACAGAATTAAATCCAACAGAAAAACACACTTTTTAACTAATAAAACTGAATGGATGACTTACCTACAATCAAACACGCTATATTAAATACTAAGAGAGAAATATTCATTTGAGGACGTATTATTTCCAAAAACGTCAGTGCTGTGAGTTGAACTTAATGTAACACAGAGCCATGCAATTTATATTGCGCTCATACATAAAAGTAAATGGATGTATTATACACCTAAAATGCTAACTCAATAATGAGGAGTATCTTAGCAACCAAATTATGATTGCATCCATTTAGGGTTATTCGTTTAAATTGGCTAATACTCCCATTAAAGGAATATAAATGAATTATTGCTTATTGCTTATTCCTATGATTTATTGTGGGAGGCTTTCATTAATTAGGAGCAGGAGCTGAGAGAGAGGGAGAGAGAGAGAGAAAGAGGAGGTATTAACTGAGTATACTATGATTGCAATAAAATGGTAATAAGGGTGCAAATATTGTACAAATGGCATTAATATTATCCATCTGCAGTATATTGCTCACATTTATTCTCCTTTTAAAGATGATTGACAACCTGACCTCATTGCAAGGTCAGTTAAACTTCAGCAAAGCAAATATCTCCTCTTATTTTCTCTCTTTCCTTTTGATACAAGAATCTAAAATCTTGTTTTTTTTTTGTCAATGCAAAAATGATTGATTACATTAACTTACTGTGTTAACATGCACATCATGATACCATAACGCATTGGACAGGCATCATATAAACTTGATTCAATTTTTGATGAACTCTAGTACAATGCTTTATGTTGGACAGAGATAAGTATTAGATCGTAGAACACATTTTTATTTAGAGCAGATATTTATTGATATAAATCTATCAATTTCTTTCTGAGATAAACTTATCAAAACAAAAAAAATTAAATAAAAATAAAACAATACCCCCCCCAAAAAAAAAAAAAATAAATAAATAAATAAATAAAAAATAAAAAATAAATAAATGAATAAAAAAATCACAGGAATGAGTGAAATATCATTAAACCAATAATGATAACTTATCTGGTTTAAATACTGTAATATCGATGCAGTCATGATGGGGTTTTAACTTGAAGACGGTGGATCTTGAGCGGATCTTGAACTTTCATGGGTAATTTTACACCATGGATGTTTATCCAGTAACAGGTGTGTTCCATCACCTGATTTTTTATGACCACACCCAAACCTTATGTAATGCATTGTATATTCCACCCATCGCTCCATCTGCTAAAGTCATGATGATGTCCAAAGCTGTCCATGGTGGACAGCTTGTTTTGCTGTGGTCAAGAAATTTACTTTCAAGATAGGTACCCCATGTGCTTTTCACCAACTCTGAGGTCAGCAAATTTTGATCCACTCCCCATGGAAGCTCAAGATCCACTGTCTTTAAATCACATATTACTTACCAACTCTTTGATTGCTTCTGCCACTCCATCAATCATTGCAACATCATTGTCTCTGAATCCAAACTCATCAGTCTTCATTCTTTCAGCTGCAATATAATCACATCGTGATAAGAAACATAAACTCAGCAATGAACTAAATATGTATCAAACAATATATCTAAGTAATATGTACGGCCTGCAATAAAAAAGATGACGTAAGAATAATTCAAAATTAGAGAATGTTAAAGAGTTGTGAATATAGGATTTCCCAGGCAGTTTCGAAAGTTCGTCACTCCATTTGATAATCGGTTCATTCAAGTTAGGACGATTTAGCTTTCAATCAAATTTCCAGAGATCAAATTCCCTTTTCCAGCAATCAAATGTATGTTTCACTTGTTCAAATTCCGATCAAGTGCATTAACAGTCATTCAAGTTAGCAGAGACGATGTTATGATTGCGCAATAACGCCATGAGCAGCATTTAAATTCATTCCGGGTTTTCAACAGTAATTAGCATTCAAATTAGGGCTTAAATTTATAGCTGCAGAAATTTTTTTTGTTTTTAAATCATAGGTTTTTTGGTTTTTTTATCAAACGTTTGCAAATTGATATTAGCAGTAATTGTGAATGAGTATGTACCTTATATTACGACACATATATGTAAGTATGAGATGTATTTCTTCCAGTTATTACTTAAAAATAATGAAATCATTTTTATCCCCTTTTTTTCTTCATTTTCTCTTTGTACTCACGTAACAATTTATCTTGCATAATTGCATAATCTTCAAATAAGGAGGAGCCACTATGATCTTAAATTTAGCGGGGCGCAAAATTGATCTTGAATTTAGAGGCACCATACTGATCTTTAACCTAGGGCTAGTAGGGGGCTCCAAATGGACCTAAAACATATGGGATTTTTAAATTTAGTAGGGCGCCAAATTGATTTTAAACATAGGGGCGCCAAATTGTTCTGAAACCCAGGGGCGCCAAAGTGATTTGAAACTTTGGGGGCGCCAAATCGACCTGAAGCTAAGGGGGGCAAAATTGACCTTCAACTTAGGGGCGACAATATTGGCGCTAATTCGATCTTAGATTCAGGGGCGCTTAATCGACCTTACATTTAGGGGGGCATATCAAATTGACCTTAAACTTAGGGGCGTCGTATATAGTGATCTTTAACATTTTATTCTAAAGTAATTAACCAGAGCTTTAAAAAAAAAGTATAGTCACAGCATTTCATCACAACTCAACAGTAAAGAAACGTTTAAAATGATCTAAATTTCAACAAAGGGGAAACTTTTTTTTTTAATTTTTATTCTTAAGGAATAGATCTAGAGCTTCATAAAAGAAATCGCTATTTCAAATGTTTATTTAAAAGTGACCGAGAATTTAAAACGATTTACCGAATCGTATTGTAAAATTGTTTAACCAATGTCTAGGTATAAATCATGAAGAAAGGAGATACTCATAATTCTAAATCAAATTAGTTTTATGAATGTTTTATTCCATTATAATTTTGACATTCTAGCTGGGGAAAAACGAAGGCATTCTCGTGTGTGTATGCTATTGCTATTAAACGTTAGTCATATGCGTAGACTCTCAATTTTCTTGCTCAAATTTTCAAGAGATTTTTATGCATTGTGTATCCGGACACTTGACTCAATTCACTTACACTTATGCATGGTCAATTCATAATTGACCTTGCACTGGGAAGTACCTCACTGCAGCAGTTTTCTTCCAATGGAAAGTCAATGCAGAAAAGTGTCTTGAGCAGCTCAAGCCAAGTCAAGGTGGCATATACAAAAAAGGGTCTAAAAATTCTACTCAACACAATTTAAAATACCTAATGGAAGAATTATATTGCAATGAGACTAGATCTACATCTAGATCTGGATTATCTTAATTTATTTTGAGGTAGGTTTAAAGCTGGTTTCGCTAATCATTATTGAGAAGTTTCCTCAGCAACCAAGACGGCGACAGACAGCAATTTTTCGGTACGTTGGATTGATCTAGTCTATGTGGATTCAATTTTAACCAGCCATTTAAAAAGGTTTAGCATATTTAACACGTTGAATTTGTAGGTCTAGTTTTTTAGCACAAAATGTTAGAAAATATTGTGAAGAACAAATATTGATGATGATATCATGGAAAATCAAGTCAGTGCCGGATAAATGGTCACACTCACAGTCACATGCACTCACTCAGCTAGTAGGCCGGGTTGGGTGTCTTGACAGTGACACTTTACAGGATTGAAGCCTTGTTTTTTTGGCTTTGGATTAACCAAAAAAATATATTTTGAATCGTGCTTATCATCATCAATATTTGTTCTTCGTAATATTTTCTACCCATTGTGCTAAAAAAATACAAAATATTGCTTGCAAAACCTTTTCAAATGGCTGATAAAAATTGACTGTCCGGACACCCAACCTGTCCCACATACAGCTACAAACCAACATTAGGCAGTACTGTAAAATGGCTGTCTGTCGCCCTCTTGGTTGATGAGGAAACTTCTCAATAATAATTAGCGAAACCAGCTTTAAACCTACCTCAAAATAAATTGAGATAATCTAGTATAGTCTCATTGCAATATAATTCTTCCATTAGATTTTTAAAATTTTGTTCAGTAGAATTTTTAGACCCTTTTTGGATATGCCACCTTGACTTGGCTGTAGCCGTAGGTGCTCAAGACACTTCTGCATTGACTTTCCATTGGAAGAAAACTGCTGCAATAAGGTACTTCCCAGTGCAAGGTCAATTATGAATTGACCATGCTGAAGTGTAAGTGAACCTGTCCGGACAAAATAACTGGGTAACACGCGCACCAGCACACCAGCGAGAGCGAGGCTTTGATGTAGCCGAAACTCCGCGGTCTGTGATCATCATTTTCCGTTGTCTCTGGCTAATGCTCAAAAACAAATATTTAAATCAATATATTTTTATATTGTGTGATATTATTCACATAGAATCATAAAGAAACAATTACCCAATTCTTGAAGTCGCTGCAGAGCAGCTTTCACTCCTGGCATCTCCGATTTGGCAGACATTTTGTCCAGATTTTGTCCACGGAATTAGAATTCCCACATCAAGCAGTCGTCGATTTTCGTTGCCCAGTTGCAGCATAAACAACTGAAGAGGGCAGCACCCCGGAAGCAAAATGTGTGGTCCCACTCGTTAACATTTGTGATATCTAGACTGTACTAGCTCTTGGTTTTTCATTTCTGTTCTGTGCTGTTCCTAGGATCACAATGTAAGCTATTTTAGTTAGATAGAGGGGGTCTATCATATAACAATAGTCTGAAGGTAATAATTTAATGTTAACACCATGGACACAAACGGATGGGCTCTGCAAGAGGCCTCGACCACGAAAGCGAACGAAGATGACAAGCTTATCCGGCAAATCTCAGTGAAAACAAAACATTCTGGACAAAAGACAATTTTCCTCTGTTGTTTTCTTATATTCATATCAATTACAGGACACATACTATGGGTAAGTTAAGTATATTCAGCAAATTAAACTTAAAGAATAAGTCTACAGTACCCAAAAGCATTAAGTAAGAGTACTATAGACGTAGAGAATTTTCATGGGTCTGTTTAATGAATAATGTTTTTTTTTTTTTTTTAAGAAAAAATCTAAACGTATACGGTATGTTCAAATCTTCTGGCACCGTCCTGGGGCTAGTTCATTAGGTTTTAGCTTACACTTTAATACAGGACAAACATATATAATGCGAAGGTCAATCTAAAAATATAATCGCTGTGGGATCGATGAGTGTAGTATTCGTCAGTTACTGACACTGCTCTCATTATCCAACCTCTAGGTTGTGTCTAGGCAGAAATATTCCACCGTTCTCTGGATATTTTCTAATATTTTCTAATATTAATTTTTTTTTTAAAAGATTTTCCCATTTTGTGAGCATTCAGTGTTTAACCAATGCAATCCCAAAATGGCGACTGAATCCTTCGGTCTAGGTTGTGTCCTGTTTTGTTTCATGATTTCTAGACCTCAATCATATGATATTGTTTGTTAATAATTTAATCCACCATGGGCCTAAATAATGTAGGCCAGGGCATTGTCATACATATTTAAGATATGAAATGGTTTAGTACTTTAGTAGGCCAATTAATATGAAAAGATGTGTATTGTTTTGATTGCTTTCAGATATTCTTGATGTTATCCAATTCAATAATAATCTAACTTTAATTTTTTATCCAAATTATTTTGTTATTTATCTGCAGTCATGGAATCTAATTCTTCTAGCCATCATAACGATCACCCTACTGTTTATCTCTCTTCATTCATCGGTGTCAAAAGGTAACATATCATACAGGGTAGATATAACTTAATCTTAAAATTATATTCTTGGAGCAATTTAATTTTTGAATTATCCACCCAGCTGTTTTGTCAATTATAAACTTGATGAAGTGGCTTGTAATTGTTTTTTTTCTAAATACCAATTCTTAGTATTAGGACAACTAACACCCTCCCCCCCCCCCGCCCCCCCCCCCCAAGGCAAGTGGGGGTTGGTTCTGGACGTTTATTGAAGCATGTTTTTGGTTCTTGGATTAAGCAAAAAGAAATGTTGAATAATGTTCTCACAAAAATTTTACCTTTCTCCCATTTTGTGCTAAAAACACTGCAAAGACATATTGCTTGTAAACCTTTTCAAATTGGCTACTAAAAATTGACCGTCCGGATGCCCAACCCATCTGAACAACCAATACTTATGCACAGCAGTCATGGCAGTGTGGGAGCTAGGACAATGGCTGTTTATTAACCTTGGCATGTATGGTTTGCAGACCTCTACAAACCCATGGGCCCACATTCTGAACCAAGTTTGTATGAGTTGCAAGTTCATGCAAAGCTATTGTGCAATCTTTTTGACTGATACATCCATCAACATCAGACAAAAGGATCACACAAATTGCACGAACTTGCAACTTATACAAACTCAGTCTTCGCTCCAGACTATGGGCGATAGTCTACACATATATTGCATTGCATATAATGCAGAGTCTGAATGTACGAGACTAGATTCACTACATGTACTGTGGCTAGCACTGTGACAATGATAATGGGGTTGGAGTCTGGTCTCCACCCGAGACATGGTTTAAATTGTTTGTAAAGGGTCACTTGGAGTCTGTGCTGAATTGCAAAATACCTCAGGGGTGGCTCCAAGTCCAAACCAAGTTGATGCACTTCTTCTTCGTTTCTAGGAGAGGGTTGCAAGTCAAAATTCTTCTGTATTTTTAAGCAGCATGTATTACCACTTAAAGGAGAAGGAAATTTTCCCATACTATCAGTTTTGCCTACCTACATGTATAGGTCATATTAATTAGTTTATTGCTCTTTTTGTATTTCATTTTTTTTATTCTGTTCCCAGAAACGCTGGTACTAATTTCATCTCTTGGAGTGCAGATATCATCAGAGTACCTCACAGGGCGGACAGTTGTCAAATTCATCCCTTTCAAAGCTGTTCAAGACATCATTATTCATGAAGCTGTAACGATGGTGAGGAAATGTTTGTGTATAAACTTCAGGTATCTATCAATCCCTGTTCTTAATATTCTGTCAGAACTCTGTTATTACATGTAGCTATATTTGATACAGTCCACTCTCATTATAAGGAGGTTGCTCCAAAAGTTATCCATGATTGTAGGCCTACTTGAAAACAAGCAAAAATCATACATGATTCCAGTCATATCACATAAATCAGATTGAAGTGATCTCTTTTTATCAAATAATTTTATTATTCATATTCATTTACTATAAAAAATTCATTTTCTTGTTAGCATTTAAAAAGTTTCATGAATTTATAGCCTTTCTTGTGTTTGTTTTTGTTGGTTTTTATTGGTCTCACATGAGGGGGGAAAAGGGTGCTAGGAATCTAGTATCCACTTCCTGTACATCTTATGTGATTGTGTACCATTTCTCTTTTTCTTAGCATAAAGTAGTGTACTACTTGGCTGTACTTTTGAAGCATCAGAATGGTGGAAAGTGGACTAATTCATTAGTGCCTGTTTTTGTGGTAAGTATGTTATATAACTTAGTCGCAGATTACCCTAAGTCCTGGTAATGACAAGAAAGAAAAATCACAGAATTTTACAAAATTTATATACTCAATCTTTAAAACTTATATGATGTAGCATAATAATGCTCACATCATGTTTTCCAACATCACCATCAGGTTTTTTTTTAAAGCTTGTTTATAGTACCATTACTGCATCTTGAGAATGGCTTTGGTGTGATACTTTATTTGTTTGATTGTACCTTGGAACCACACATCATTTGTATGAAAGCACATGGGTTAAAGGCCCCTGCTGACTGCCAGCAGAAATCAATATCATATGTAGTTAGACAAGAGCCAACACAACTGGATTTGCTTTTTGCATTTCCGAGTATGTGTATCAACTTGATGGCATATCTGTGTTTTTGTCTATGAAGGAATAAAACCAGCACGTTCATATTTTTGTTGGTAAAAATGTTCTTTGTTCTCATGTTTGTTTTGTTTTTCATTTACATTCAGCACTCCATGCCAAGACTGGATAAACTGCAAGAAATTCATAGCTCTGTTCATAAAATGTGGGACTTTGAAAAGCATCGATTGGAATCATATCAAGGAGGAGGAGACAATGTCCAAGGAAGATGACACCATGAAGAAATTTTATAAAATTAAAATTTTCTGTTTGCATCAAAATACTTTTTAACGTGGGCAACAATGATGGAAATGGTTTTCTTTTAAGATAATTACGTATATGTGATGTCATGTCATTATACTAAATTGACATTTCCAAGATTTTTCTGTTTATTGATCTTAAAAACATTGAAAATGCCAAGGCTCAAAAGCATTATTCTTGGTTTGAAATTGACCCAATGATACACTGGAATGATAATAATGATAATAACATGTGGTTTTTATATTGCATTTTTACAGTTTCTAGTAACTGCACAAAACACTTTACAGTATATTATTACCCCGGTCATTGGGTTCAATTGCAGTTCGGCACTTTAAAGGGGAATCCTACCCAAGGAGAGAATCAACCTTACAGGGAAGAGGAAAATGAGAGGAGCAATCTAAAAAAAGTTTCATCAAAATCGGTTATAAAATAAGAGAGTTATGGAACTTTGAAAAGTCTAGTTGTTCCTTCTATGGGGATCCTCAAATTTGCATCATCGGCTTCAAAATGGCCGATCTTATGCACAACTCTCCATTCATTTTGTACACAAATTTTTAGATTTTCCCCAATTTTCTTTCGAAATATATCTTACCTCCTTCTGAGCTCAACATATGTTGTGTGAAATATATTTTCCCATGACATATTTTGAGCTCAGAAGTAAAGAAGACATATTTTGAAATAAAATGGGAAAATCTGAAAATTTGTGTACAAAATGAATGGAGAGTTGTCCATAAGATCGGCCATTTTGAAGCAGATGATGCCAATTTGAGGATCCCCATAGAAGGAACAACTAGACTTTTCAAACTTCCATAACTCTCTTATTTTATAACCGATTTTGATGAAACTTTTTTTAGATTGCTCCTCTCATTTTCCTCTTTCCTGTAAGGTTAATTCTCTCCTTGGGATGGATTCCCCTTTAAGTGTACACTCATCACTTCCTAGAAAGCATTCCATGCAGTTCCATGCAGTTTGGTGCACTGCATTGCTGACTGCAATATATCAATCATCCTATGAGGTACCCATTTACACACCTGATTGGAAGAAGTCTTTAGGCGCCTTCTCCAAACAAAGTGCGTCAGTTTCCCGCAGCTTCCTGATCCAACGCGAGAAACAATCGGCTTTCTGCTTTTAACGTATTTAAACCGTATTAAGATTTCGGGATTCTATTCAAAAGCCGACAAATCGTCTTTTGGTACAAAAGACGCGCGAAGCTGACGCACTTTGTTTGGAGAAGGCGCCTTAGATAAAATACTTTGCTCAAAGATATTAATGCCGGTGTTGGTGATTGAACCCATGATCTTTGCATTAACAGTCAAGACCACTAGACTACGACTATCTAATATCACGGCATGAGATACGCATTGTTCAAGTGCCTCTAGAATTACCCAATATATTAACAAGGTCCTGCATCTGTGTAGTTTATGATAAAGAGTTAAATTAAAGACACTGATATTTTGCTTATTCTGAATTAATTCTGATCTTTTTGTATACAATTTTTGTCATGTGTACAAAACGCTTATATGATAAGAAAATAATGACAGTGTACTTTATAACATACTGTAATTTGTTTTTAAATATCTTGAATTGTGCATCTATATATACTGTAATTGTTTTTAATGTAATTACAAGATGACAAAAAGGCTCTCTTTAGTATCATTAATTTGGTCAGTCCATATGCCCCTGTCAACATGTGTTTTGTCCAAATTAGAGTACTGGCTGAAAATGAGAAGGAAAAAGAAATTAGACATTTGGGGCAAGTCATAAGCTGAAATCATTAGAAAAGTTGCCGATCTTTTTCACGGAGTGAAAAAAAAAAAGAAAAAGAAAAAGAAAAACTAAGCTTGAGTCAAGTGCTGATTCAATAATTTAGTCAAGTTTCCCTTGGCTATAAATGACTACCAACAGGGTAGGCAGAACAATTTGAGGTCATATAATGTTGCTGGGGCTAGAAAGCCCCCTCGCAGCCCACCCCCCCCCCCCTTGCTGGTGTTAAGTTGTTTAAAAATATAATTGCAATAGTTGATTGTATGATTCAAAGCAGTAGGAATCTATATTGTCATCAAATATCATTGATATTAATAGTAACAACTCACCCAATATTTATACATGGTATGAATGATGTAATTGCATTTTCAGATGCATCGCCTTTAATAATGTACATGGTTGTTCCTGTGTCAAGATTGGTGAAGAGGAAACATGTTTTGATTAAATTGTTAACTGCGCTGTAGAAACAGATATAGAAAGAGATGTTCGTCTGTGCAATTGTGTAGTTAGTTGCAGTCAGTAATATGTCAACGTTTAAACACAAAATAATGATAAACAGACAGAAAATTGCTGCTCTAATTCAGAAGGAATTATTTAAGACGCAAGAGGTGCAAGAACTGTGTTTTAATTTGATACTAATAAAATATGGCGTTTAAGCAAGTACATAAACCGACAAGCTGGTTATTCTATATCTAATCCACACACGACAGAAACTAATTCTTAGAATATGGGTATAGCATCTAATTATTATCTAATATGAGACATATCTGAAAATGAAACAGTCAAGAAGAAAAAGAAACACAGGCAGATGGAGAGAGAGAGAACTATTAGGGATCGAAGAGAGAGAGAAAGAGAAGGGCGAGAGAGAGAGTGACAGAGAAGTAATCAAAAGTTGGTTAAAGAGAAATAGAAATTATATTTAGAGAGCGGGGTGAAATACGTTAGCAATGGGAGACAGAAAAACGGAATTAAAGCAAAAACATGAAACCGTTACCAGAAGAGAAATATATAGTCATAAAAAGCGAGTTAAAACTAAAACGGCAAAATGGAGAAAATTGAGAGAGACCGTCAGAGAGAAAGGACTGAATGAATACAGATGAATATTTAAAAAAAAATAATAATAATAATTATGGACAAAATAAATTAAAGGTAAATGAATTGGCTTAAGGTGTAGAAAAGGAAGTGGGAGAAAGAAGGAAATATAAAAAGGAATAGGTCTACATGAAGGAAAAACCAAGTAAACTATAGAAGACAAACATGTTTTTTTTTTTTTTTATATATGAGAGAGATCGAGAGAGAGACAAAAAAAAAGAGGAGTTAAATGATCAGTATTTGTTTACGTCTGTCAGCTGATATAATTGATCAATAATGAAGTACGCATGCGCAAATGCTACCATCGCACGCGCACAGGGTGAGACGAACCATCGCAGGCCCTATACTATAGCAGCTTATAGCTCGCGATATCGCTGTGCATCGCTTTGCGCTTGCATCGCATCGCAAGCTATCGCTTGAAAAATCGCACAGTGTGAGACGGGCTTTAGTTTCAGGTCAATTTGAAATGCCAAAACAAATCATAAATCATTGGGGGAGAGCGAAAATTTTGCTATGTATATACAGACCAGGAGGTATTTAAAATTTTTAAATTTTTATCTAGATAGAGACCATATTTTACATACCAAGTTGGTGCCCACTTCTGGTAAATTCGGCACACCTCCTTAAGTTTAGGATAAAGTTAGAGCCCCTAAGTTTAAGATAAATTTGGCATCCCTAAGTATATCAGGTCAAATTGGTGCCCCTATGTTTAAGCTTAATTTGGCGCCCCTAAGTTTAAGATCAATTTGGCACCCTCTTAACTTCAGGTCAATCCGGTGCCCCCTAAGTTTCAGGTCAATTTGAAATGCAAAAATAAATGTAACGTGATATCAAATAAATTTAAATGTTTTGATGGTTAGAATCCCACAATGTAAATTCTGGTAAGAGGAAAACACATGCGAGTGCGAAGCACGAACGGAAATTTTGATGTTTTTCAGTATCCGAATGATTAGAAAACATGACATTTTTTGGCGTTGCTCAGGAACATAATGTAATAACTCATTGGGGAAAAAATGATGCGAGCGCGAAGCACGAGCGAAACTTTTGCTATGTATATACAAACCAGGAGGCATGGAAGATTAAACTTTTGCCCAATTAGATAGAGACCATATTTTAAAGCCCAAATTGTTACCCCCTTAATTTCAGGTTAATTCGGCGCCCCGTTATAGTTTCAGATCATTTGGGCGCCCCTACGGCTCAATTTGGCGCCCCTAAATTTGAAAGCAATTTGACGCCCCATTAGTTTCAGGTCATTTTGGCGCCCCTTCGTGTAAGCTCAATTTGGAGCCCCTAAGTTTAAGATAAATTTGGAACCCCAAAGTCTCAGGTCAATTTGGCGCCCCCTAAATTTAAGGTCGATTTAGCGCCCCTAAGTTTAAGCTCAATTACTGTCGATTCGGCGCCCCCTAAATTTAAAATCAAAATGGCGCGTGCCCTTTTTTTTTCTCCACCCCCTTTCCCCTTCCTCTCTCTCTCTCTCTCTCTCTCTCTCCTTTTTCTTGTTTTTTTTTTTTTTTTTTATTTATTTTTCTTCTTCTTCTTCTTCTTCATTCCCTTTCCCCCTTTTTCTTTTCTCTTTTTTTGCCTCCTTTTTTCTTCTTTTTTTTCTTCTTTCCCTTTCTCTCTTTTTCCTCTCTTTTCGGCGCCCCCTGCACGGGGGGCCCGGGCCCGGAAAGCCCCCCCCCCTGAATACACGCATGTTACAGGTGGTAGGTTTTATTATCATAATTATTATCTACTACTTTTGGAATTACATTATGACACAACTGGATAGCTCACTGACTATTTTATTAGTATTTTTTTAATGTATAGTTGTTACTGTGCATCACCGGGAAGTGGAGTTTCCCGAGTTGTTACATAATACTGCACGTTCCTTATTATAGGTATAACATCCCCCTAAAAATAAACAACACAGCACCAGGAACTCCTGGAAACTTTATTGTCTGCAAAAATAACCAATTGGGTTTGAAGAAAAAAATTCTTTCCAGAAAACTGATGAGGAGAATATAAAGGGTCATAATAGGTAGTTATGCATGCTGGGTCCATTTTGCCCAAACGAAGATCAGACATATAAAACTCATATAAACGAATATTGGTCTTATCAAACTTTCACTGGAAGTATCTTTAACATATTCTGAAAAAGTGTGCTGGAAGTTCTTCCCAAATAGGCCTATAATGTGACGAAAATGATCTCCTAGCAATTTCTGTCTGGCCTATAGTGATGACAGGCCCGTAACTATAGGCGCGGGGGGGGGGG
>CALNVZ010000174.1:73481688-73506409 GCA_940671915.1 Paracentrotus lividus | reverse complement strand
TTATACCCAGGATCCAAGAAAGTGAAAGCGGTGACAAACACATTCGAGAAATTAATAACGGAGCAACATAATGTCGCTTGAGCCAGAAAAAAATATTCCACCTTTATGACGAACAGTGTATCTGAATGCACGTAATAGTAAAAGTACAATTATTTTAATTGTAACATTTGCACCGGAAAATGTTTTTGGTTAATTTATCATTATTCAATGTGAAAATGAACTTTATGACAACAAATCATAATGAATATGCTTATTGTAGGTCAAAATACACACAGCGTTTATTCAATATGAAGAGAGATCATTAATGCATTGCAACATAAAATTGAACAAAGGAAAACTGCCCCTTAGTATGTAATAACAGGCGCGGATCCAGGGGGTGGGGGGGGGGCCTAGCAAAAAAAAATAAAAAAATGAAGTAATAGACGACGCGGGTAGATTGACCCCAACCTTACCCCTATGGCTGACACATGATGACCTCTTTGAAGGCGCAAAAAAATTAACACCACACCCCCTTCCTCCCCCCCCCCCCCACGCCCCCCACCGCTTATCGCTCGGCCAGCGTGACATGAACAAAAAATGAGTGTACCTTTTGGATCGCCAGTGTAACAGGAAAAAAAATTGGGTGTACCAAATCTGACATTCCGATTTTGCCCCCCCCCCCCCCCTGTGATGAAATCCTGGATCCGCCACTGTATAAGGTTTAAATCGAGAGGCAATGTTCATGTTTAAACATAATTGCATTTTGGTAGTATAAGAAGTGATCATAACAGATTTATTAATCTCGAATTAAAATGTATGATTTTACACTATTAATAACTTCCGATAATGAAAAATGCTAATCACAAGCATCAAACACTATTACAAAAGCTGTTTATATGATTACAATTTATTCGGCAAGTCTTCTTACATTATTTATATCCTATATTTTATGCATTTTGAAAGGAAATAAATGTTACCTGAGCATGAACTTGAACTTATATACATTTATAATAAAATATTGTGACATCAGTTTAGAGGTTAGTTATTGATTGATCTGTAATGATTATTGATGGACAAAACTTTGCCCAGTTTTGGTAAAAACATGGAACAAAGTAAATCTGTCAGTCAATAGCCCTTTTAACAATTACGAAGCCTGGTGAACATTTTGAACAACAATTTTGAACTAAACAAGGAAAAAAAAGAAAAAAAAAAAAAAAAAAAAAAAAAAATCATTTCCCCCCCTATCGTGGGGGGGGGGGGGCGGTCCCGGGATACGTGCCTTTCGTGTTTCCAAAATGAGAAACAAGAAACACACAGATAAATGATATTTGGGGT
Organism: Paracentrotus lividus; assembly: GCA_940671915.1. Lineage (NCBI taxonomy): Eukaryota > Metazoa > Echinodermata > Echinoidea > Camarodonta > Echinidae > Paracentrotus > Paracentrotus lividus. Next base: position 73,505,095 of record CALNVZ010000174.1, on the reverse strand, counting down.
CTTTGTAAACATTGTTACATAGAAAATTGGATCCACTGGTGAAGAAAACAGAAGAATAAAAAGAAAACAAAAACAAACAAAAACACAAAACAACGCCATGCCATTCCTCCAAATTTCTACCTTCTTTTTTATTTACATCCTTTTTTGGTTAATATATACTAGTAGCTGACAATCTCTATATAATAATTATATATTCAAATATTAAATCTTGATTTTAATTACCAAATTTACAATTATGATCCAATACAAGTCAAAACCAGTTAAATTAGTTGACGTGAATAAACCCATACGATGTCATCAATCATGAACTATATTATTGCGCAGACCGCAGCGACGTGCATTTAGTGCATACCTCGATAATGGGCGAGGCTGGTTAAGTAAACGGGTTATATCTGTGCGAGATTAACTTACAACAAATACCGATTCGAACATGTTTACATACTGGGTAGAATCTCGGGATGTTCCATTTCGATATACATTTATCGTGAATCAACATTCAATCTCAAAATACAAATTATGGCTGATTTTCTTCAATTGAGAGACAATGTGACATCTGCTCTGCAATTTGATTTTCTTGCCGATGCCATAAAACTCGGTGAGAAACAACATATTTATTCGAATTCGCGCTCAGTCGCGGTCGGAAAACGGAACTGTTGTGTTGCATAGATGGTTTCTCCGCGAAATGTGCGAGGAGGACATTTGCTTATATTTACACGATGTGCAAATACGGACGATTTTTGTGTTACATGCACGTAGAGATCAGCCCGGTTAGCAATACCTCGAGAACCGGCGGTGTACGGTACCTTTTTTTATGCTTTTGTGATTTCTATTTTTTATATTTTATATATCAAAAACAAATCACACAACCGGTTTAGCTTCTGTTCTGGTTTTCAATTATACCAAAAACAAAATCACAACACGCTCTGTGATTTTGTTTTAGCACAAGCAAAGACCAAGAATATCCTGTCTCTCTGATTTCTGAAAACCTTATGTTTCAAGAATATTAAATAAGCGTCCTCTACGTCAAGAAAAATATAACTATCTCTTAACCAATGTGTGAAGTTGGTTACTAATTCACTTAGTCTACTTATTCAAAATTACAAGGACTCTTTTTCAAAAAATCAAAAGGTACACAAGGAACGAGTGGACACGCAATTCAAAAATTATGTCTCGACTCGGGCAAGTGGGCTAATAAAACCTTGTAACTCACTATAATAAGAAAATAACACTGCACATTATTAAGTAAGCTATGTATATACTTATTCAAGATTTAAAATGAACTTGTTCAAAAACTAAGTGAATCAATCAAACAAGTGGCAAACGGGCAATTAAAAAATGTAGGTCTTGACATGGGCAAGTGGGGCTAAATGAACTTGACATCACTAAATAAGAAATAAACATGCACTTATTAAATGAGCCTATGATTACTTATTCAGGATTTTAAAATGACTTGTTTAAAACTAAAGGTGAATCCAGGACAAGTGGCAAACGGGCAATTTAAAAATGTAGTTCTTGACATGGGCAAGTGGGGTATGACCTTGAAACTCATTAAATAAGAACAAACCACTGCACTTATGAGTAAGCCTATGATTACTTATTCAAGATTTTAAAAACGAATTTTTCAAAAACTATAGGTAAATATAGGACAAATGGCACACGGGCAATTAAAAATGTAGGTCTCGAACAAGGCAAGTGGGGTAATAAGACCTTGAAAACTCAACTAATAAGAAAAAAAATTTCTGGCAAGATACCAGATATGAATTGCAGGGCCGGACTGGTCCCTCAAAGGTAAAAAAAAAAGGTTGGGCAACCCCAAATACCAAGCTTGCCCGGCCAAATCGTTTTGAAGACCTCTCAGGTCTTCAAAACGAACTAGGAAACGACAGGACAATTAATTTTATAAATTGTTTAAACGAATCCTAAAAATTTCCGGTGGCCTGAGAGGTCCTCAAAAGGATTTGGCCGGGCAAGCTGGGTATCTTTGGGTTGCCAGAACATTTTTGACCTTGAGGGCTCCGCCCCTGCCAGGCCAAATCAATACAGCGGTGGCCAAAATTATTAGAACACCTGAACCTACACAAAGTCTATGGGATTATCAATGCCCTAGTTCATTTGCCAGAATCAGATTAAAGAATATATTTGTGTGCCATGAGCTTTCATGACTTTTGAGATAGGTCTTACGTATATTATTTGAAACCAAATTTATATAGTTTCGACCATCTGGTAATGCGCAGCATTGAAAATAGTTGCCCTATGCGCTTTTGGTTTCCTTATGACTTGTGTATTGAACATGTAGTCAAATGCAAAAAAGTAAAATGCCAATTACATATTCCATTGCTCAAAGTTTGAGGTAGAATTATGAAATTTACCAGGCTTATTATTTTAATATACTAAATACATTCTAAGTTTCAGCAAATTTGGTCAATGGGAGTGTGGTTCGCCCCCACCCTTGTGTGAGTTGACCGAAATACCATGCCCATTGATGGTTAAGACACTATTTATTTATTAATAAGGAAACTCCTTGTAAATGTATATTTTAAAAGGAATTTCATGAGGCAATTCAAATATGTTGAAATATTAAGGGTCATTGGAACAATAGGACTAAATAGGCACTAAAGGAAAAATTTGGGGCCCTTCAAAAATAATTTAAAAATCCCCACATAAGATGTAACTACTTCACCTGTGTTTTTATGATAGCCATCTTTGACATCCTCAGGAAATTTCCTACTAGATATATAATATTTTTGTAGGGAGAGGATTAAATGTTTGACTGTATGACACATTGATATTGAAAGGGGCAGAGTTTCAACGCATGGCTTTGTTATTAGTTTTTAAAGCATAATGATGATATTCGGAGACATTTCAACCATTTTATAGTATTTAAATGGTCAACTGAATGAAATTTCAAATCATTTAAATATGCTTGTGTGTTCTATAATTTTGGCACCACTGTATGTTACTTGCAGGGGCAAGTTCTTTCAGGATCCGTTTAATGAATTGGTAGAATTACTTGTCCTGTTTCCAGTGTCCTGAGGGGCAACCGTGGATTCCCGTGGATGCCCAGACCCTCCTAGACCTTAAGGTACCGATCCCTGCCCGGCATTTCATATCTGGTACTTGCCAAGGGGCAAGATCTTTTAGGATTTGTTTAAAGCAATTTAAAATCACTGTCCTGTTTCCCTCGTGTGCTGAGAGGTCCTCAAAACGATTTGGCAGGGCAAGCTTGGTATTTTGGGCTGCCCAGACATTTTTTACTTGAGGACCAGTCCCTGCCGGCCCTTCATCTGGTACTTGCCAAAAATTTTTTTTTCTTATTTAGTTAGTTTCAAAGTCATAGCCCCACATTGCCGTGTCGAGACCTACATATTTTTAATTGCCCGTGCCCCACTTGTCCTTAATTCACCATAGTTTTTTTTAAAGTCATATAATAATCTTGAAGGAGTGATCAAAGGCTTATTTTAATAAGTGCATGGTTTATTTCTTATTTAGTGAGTTTCAAGGTATTAGCCCACTTGTCCGTGTCGATATCTACATTTTTTAATTGCGTGTGTGCCACTGTCCTTGAGGCACCTTTTGTATTGTTGAAAAAGGTCGTTCTAAGGCGTTGATTAAGTGCATGTGGTATTTCTTATTTAGTGAGTTTCAAGTCTATGCCCACTTGCCCATGTCAAGACTATATTTTTTAATGCCCGTTTGCCATTGTCCTTGATTCACCTTTAGTTTTTGACCAAGTCATTTTAAAATCCTGAATAAGTAACCATAGGCTTACTTAATGCAATGGTTTATTTTATTTAGTGAGTTACAGGTTATTAGCCCACTGCCCGAGTCGAGACCTACATTTCTTGAATTGCCGTGTCCTACTCGTTCTTGTGTAGACCTTTTGATTTTTGAAATCGAGCCCTATAAGAATTTGAATAAGTAAGTGAATTAGTAAAACTTCACACATGGTTAAAGATAGTTATATTTTTTGACGTAGAGGACGCTCTTTAATATTACTGAAACATAAGGTTTTCGAAATCGAGAAGACGAGATCAATTTTGGTCTTTGCTGTGCAAAACCACAAGACCAGCGAGCTAAACCGTGTTGTGATTTTGTTTTTGAATATAATAAAAACAGGTAATAAAAAAATAGAAATCCACGAAGCCAAAAAAGGTACTTCTGTTTTTGATTTCTGTCTTTTGATGACCAAAAACGAATCACAACAGGTTATTTGCTTTGTGATTGTTTTTGTGTTTTCAAAAATGAAAGGCAAGAACCAAATTCCGTTTTTCATCCTTCCTGACTGAAACAGAAAACACGACTTACCATATGTACCTTGATTCTCTCGGCGCGGTTCTTGATGATCCGCCGCCTTTTTGCTTGCGGGGCTGGACCAGGCAGCCTGGACTGGCGGCTAATTAGAGGGGCCAAGGATGGCTAGGGAGATCACAAGAACTTTATGTTCATAGAAACTAGATCTAGGCCTATTAAATATAGGTTTATTGAAAATTTCTGTCCAAACACAAAAGTTACTTTTGGACTTACCAAAAAAGACTGATAGAGTCTAGATCTATTTTCTAATGTGATCAAGGTCGGAAAACGAGACAGCCTTCGTGGAATGATGCATTGACATTGTGTAGTATTGACAAACCATCGTACTACGCAAGAATAGATAAGATTATGGAAAAGGCCACTGACCAGGTTAGGGTTGGTGTGTAGTGCAGATTTGTTCTGGTCACAAAATATTTTAAAATTAAGAATATAAAAAAGTTATCTTGTGTCATGACTACACAAAATTATCCTTGTTTTCTGCTAATTTGACAAAGTCACAAAACATTCTAAACTATATGCTCGTACCAAGCAGACAGTCGTAAGTCACGCCTGAGGAGGAAAGCCCCTCAAAACAGCTTCTGACCGAAGCAGCCCGCAAGAGTGCTCCTCCACAGGTGGTGTCAAGAACCCCATCGTTACAGCCAGGTAATGTTTTTCCTTCCCAAATACATATCGTACAGATATTTTCTCTTAAACACAGAAATAGATCTACAGAAAAATACATTCAACTCCTTTATCTCAATGAATGATAGAACAAAGCACTTATTCCATTCCAATTTCAATTTGGTTCACGAATGGTATAAAGACTTACTAGAAGTTGTTCATTTGTAGGTATTCGGTAAATGGCCATGTTGATAGTACCAATTCTAATGGAAGTGAACTGTATTTTCCAAGAGTGAAGCCATTCATTGTGAGTCAGATATTTTCTCTAGATGCTATTAACAACATCTCCTACATAAACCTCACAAGTTATGATTTGAGCAAATGCACTACAATTTAATTGAAAATTTATTAGTTAAGATTGTTCCTAATTAACTAGGAATAACACACTGTGACTAGACATGTAGCTGTCATATCCTAATATGATCTCTTTAACCAATAAACCAAAGAAACTGTTTGTTTTTAACGGATTTAGGATTGTAACGTAAGTTCTTGTTATCATATTGTCTTACTTGAAGGTAACTGATTGCCCATCGTAGAGATCCGTCACGCACGAGAGTAGTACAGAGTTCTGCTCTGCATCGATGAAGCTGCCGTATCCAGCGTTTGAGTCCGTTGGACATTGCTCTCAGTTTCAGACGAGTTGAGATTCTCATAGTGCTGCTATTGAGTGCTCTCAGAAGTTGATAGAACCAGTTATTAGGAATCTCTCAAGATAAAAAGATACTTAATTCTGCTATTAACGACGTGCACTGTGTATCACCGAACTAACTAAAACTATAGAAGCAGAAATAGTTAATCAAGTGAATTTATTCAAATATAATTACACCAATTCACAATACAGTGGAAACGTTGTTATAATGAGACCTGAAAAATACGAACGGATTCCTGAATATACCGAAAGGTAATTTGCTGGATCCAATCTTTGCATTATTTTGTGATTTTACCCTGACACAACAAGCTCTTTGAAAAAACGAGGTTATCTATGGTCCTAAGACCCCGGGTATATAATCAAATTTCCATTGTAAGCAGCCTTACTTGTTTGCATCTGCTTGCTACCATATCTGGCCAATGAAACTTTTCATCTGAAAGAGTCTTATGAATCTATGACATTAGTGAAGAGTACCACAAAAACTATAAATACGAATTATGGTGCATGAGTGTTAATGACCCAGACCTGAACATTATCTTCTAGGATTTATTTCATCAAAATATTACAGGGTTTACTATGATATGGATGTTCCGTTAAATCGTGTTCCGTTAAGTTATTGACCACATGAAAGAAATGTGCAAGGAGCACATCGTATATACTGTTCTATTTAAGAGCAAGGCTTTACATAGTACAGTCATTGATTTTTTGTGATGAATATGCTAGGAGGCCAGTGAAGACTTACTTTGGTAAACGGTCTCTCTTGAGGACACAATCTGTGCGACCATCCATGCAAGCGTGTCAGCTATAATCATTGCCCAAGGACATCCATTGGCTCGTCGTATCCGTGGCGTGGAACGTGCTTTATTAACGTAACATGATCTCTCTAGCTCTCTGGTTCTGTTTTCATATACCAAAAACAAAATCACAACACGCTCTGTGATTTTGTTTTAGCACAGCAAAGACCAAAATTGATCTTGTCTCTCTGATTTCTGAAAACCTTATGTTTCATGAATATTAAATAGCGTCCTCTACGTCAAGAAAAATATAACTATCTTTAACCAGTGTGAAGTTGGTTACTAATTCACTTAGTCTACTTATTCAAAATTTTACAAGGACTCTTTTTTCAAAAAATCAAAAGGTACCACAAGGACGAGTAGGACACGGGCAATTCAAAAAATTATGTCTCGACTCGGGCAAGTGGGGCTAATAAAACCTTGTAACTCACTAAATAAGAAATAAACCATGCACTTATTAAGTAAGCCTATGATTACTTATTCAAGATTTTAAAATGACTTGTTCAAAAACTAAAGGTGAATCAAGGACAAGTGGCAAACGGGCAATTAAAAAATGTAGGTCTTGACATGGGCAAGTGGGGCTAATGACCTTGAAACTCACTAAATAAGAAATAAACCATGCACTTATTAAATGAGCCTATGATTACTTATTCAGGATTTTAAAATGACTTGTTTAAAAACTAAAGGTGAATCAAGGACAAGTGGCAAACGGGCAATTAAAAAATGTAGTTCTTGACATGGGCAAGTGGGGCTAATGACCTTGAAACTCATTAAATAAGAAACAAACCATGCACTTATTGAGTAAGCCTATGATTACTTATTCAAGATTTTAAAACGAATTTTTCAAAAACTATAGGTGAATATAGGACAAATGGCACACGGGCAATTAAAAAATGTAGGTCTCGACAAGGGCAAGTGGGGATAATGACCTTGAAACTCACTAAATAAGAAAAAAAAATTTCTGGCAAGTACCAGATATGAATTGGCAGGGCACGGACTGGTCCCTCAAGGTAAAAAAAAAAAGGTTTGGGCAACCCCAAAATACCAAGCTTGCCCCGGCCAAATCGTTTTGAAGACCTCTCAGGTCTTCAAAACGAACTAGAAACGGAAACAGGGACAATTAATTTTATAAATTGTTTAAACGAATCCTAAAAGATTTCCGGTGGCCTGAGAGGTCCTCAAAAGGATTTGGCCGGGGCAAGCTGGGTATCTTTGGGTTGCCCAGAACATTTTTGACCTTGAGGGCTCAGCCCCTGCCAGGCCATATCATATACAGCGGTGGCCAAAATTATTAGAACACCTGAACCTACACAAAGTCTATGGGATTATCAATGCCCTAGTTCATTTGCCGAAATCAGATTAAAGATATATTTTGTGTGCCATGAGCTTTCATGACTTTTGAGCATAGGGTCTTACGTATAATTTATTTTGATACCAAATTTATATAGTTTCGACCATCTGGTAATGCGCAGCATTGAAAATAGTTGCGCTATGCGCTTTTGGTTTCCTTATAGACTTGTGTATTGAACATGTAGTCCAAATGCAAAAAAGTAAAATGCCAATTACATATTCCGATTGCTCAAAAAGTATTTGAGGTAGAATTATGAAATTTACCAGGCTTATTATTCTTATATAACTCAAATACATTCTAAGTTTCAGCAAATTTGGTCAAATGGGGAGTGTGGATTCGCCCCCACCCTTGGTGGTGAGTTGACCGAAATAACCATGCCCATTGATGGTTAAGACTATTTATTTTATTTAATAAGGAAACTCCTTGTAAATGTATATTTTTAAAAGGAAATTTCATGAGCAATTCAAATATGTTGAAATATTAAGGGTCATTGGAACAATGGACTTAAATAGGGGCACTAAAGGAAAAATTTGGGGCCCTTCAAAAATAATTTAAAAATCCCCACATAAGATGTAACTACTTCACCCTGTGTTTTTATGAATGCCATCTTTGACATCCTCAGGAAATTTCCTATCAGAATATATATATTTTTGTAGGGAGAGGATTAAAATGTTTGACGTTATGACACATTGATATTGAAAGGGGCAAGAGTTCCCAACGCATGGCTTTGTTATTTAGTTTTTAAAGCATAATGATGATATTCGGAGACATTCCAACCATTTTATAGTATTTAAATGGTCAACTGAATGAAAATTATCAAAATCATTTAAATATGCTTGGTGTTCTAATAATTTTGGCCACCACTGTATGTTACTTGCCAGGGGCAAGTTCTTTCAGGATCCGTTTAATGAATTTGATAGAATTACTTGTCCCTGTTTCCAGTGTCCTGAGGGGCAACCTGGGTATCCCGTGGATGCCCAGACCCTCCTAGACCTTAAGGTACCGATCCCTGCCCGGCCATTTCATATCTGGTACTTGCCAAGGGGCAAGATCTTTTAGGATTTGTTTAAAGCAATTTAAAATCACTTGTCCCTGTTTCCTCGTGTGCTGAGAGGTCCTCAAAACGATTTGGCAGGGGCAAGCTTGGTATCTTTGGGCTGCCCAGACACTTTTTTTACCTTGAGGGACCAGTCCCTGCCCGGCCCTTTCATATCTGGTACTTGCCAAAAAGTTTTTTTTTTCTTATTTAGTTAGTTTCAAAGTCATTAGCCCCACTTGCCCGTGTCGAGACCTACATTTTTTAATTGCCCGTGCGCCACTTGTCCTTAATTCACCATAGTTTTTTTTTTTAAAGTCATTATATAATCTTGAAGGAGTGATCAAAGGCTTATTTAATAAGTGCATGGTTTATTTCTTATTTAGTGAGTTTCAAGGTTATTAGCCCCACTTGTCCGTGTCGATATCTACATTTTTTTAATTGCCCGTGTGTGCCACTTGTCCTTGAGGCACCTTTTGTATTGTTGAAAAAGGTCGTTCTAAGGCTTAGATTAAGTGCATGTGGTATTTCTTATTTAGTGAGTTTCAAGGTCATTAGCCCCACTTGCCCATGTCAAGACCTATATTTTTTAATTGCCCGTTTGCCACTTGTCCTTGATTCACCTTTAGTTTTTGACCAAGTCATTTTAAAATCTTGAATAAGTAACCATAGGCTTACTTAATAAGTGCATGGTTTATTTCTTATTTAGTGAGTTACAAGGTTATTAGCCCCACTTGCCCGAGTCGAGACATACATTTCTTGAATTGCCCGTGTCCTACTCGTCCTTGTGGTACCTTTTGATTTTTGAAATCGAGCCCTATAAGATTTTGAATAAGTAAGTGAATTAGTAACCAACTTCACACTGGTTAAAGATAGTTATATTTTTTTTGACGTAGAGGACGCTCTTTAATATTCATGAAACATAAGGTTTTCAGAAATCAGAGAGACGAGATCAATTTTGGTCTTTGCTGTGCAAAAACAGAACCAGAGAGCTAAAACCGTGTTGTGATTTTGTTTTTGATATATAAAAACGGTAATAAAAAAATAGAAATCACGAAAGCAAAAAAAGGTACTTCTGTTTTTGATTTCTGTTTTTGATGACCAAAAACGAAATCACAACAGGTTATTTGCTTTGTGATTTTGTTTTTGTGTTTTCAAAAATGAAATGGCAAAGCCAAATTCCGTTTTTCATCCTTCCTGACTGAAACAGAAAAACGACTTATCCATATGTACCTTGATTCTTCGGCGCGGTTCTTGATGATCCGCCCGCCTTTTTGCTTGCGGGGACTGGCCAGGCAGCCTGGACTGGCGGCTAAATTTAGGGGGCCAAGGACTGGCATGGGAGATCACAGATACTTTATGTTCTAGATAAACCTAGATCTAGGCCTATCTAAATATAGGTTTATTGAAATTTCTGTCCAAAACACAAAAGTTACTTTTGGACTTACCAAAAAAGACTGATAGAGTCTAGATCTATTTCTTAATGTGATCATGGTCCTGGAAAACGAGACAGCCTTCGTGCATGATGCATTGACATTGTGTACTATTGCAACTACATCGTACTACGCAAGAATAGATAAGATTATGGAAAAGGCCACTGACCAGGGTTAGGGTTGGTGTGTAAGTGCAGATTTGTTCTGGTCACAAACTTATTTTAAAAATTAAGAATATAAAAAAAAGTTATCTTGTGTCATGACTAACACAAAATTATCCTTTGTTTTCTTGCTAATTTATAGACAAAGTCACAAGAACATTCTAAACTATGGCTCGTACCAAGCAGACAGCTCGTAAGTCCACTGGAGGGAAAGCCCCTCGTAAACAGCTTGCTACCAAGGCAGCCCGCAAGAGTGCTCCCTCCACAGGTGGTGTCAAGAAACCCCATCGTTACAGGCCAGGTAATGTTTATTTCCCTTCCCAAATACATATCGTACCAGATATTTCTAAACCAGGAAATAGATCTACAGAGAAATACATTCAACTCCTGTTATCTCAATGAATGATAGAACAAAGCACTTATTCCATTCCAAATTTCAATTTGGTTCAGAAATGGGTATAAAAAGACTTACTAGAAGTTGTTTCATTGAGGTAATTCGGTAAATGGCCATGTTGATAGTACCACATTTCAATGGAAGTGAACTGTATTGTCCAAGAGTGAAAGCCATTCATTGGTGATGTCAGATATTTTTCTAGATGTATGAACTACAAATCTCCTAAACCTAAAGTTATGATTTGGACAAAATACATACAATTTAATTGAAAATTTTTAGTTAAAAAGATTGTTCTAATTACTAGGAACTACAAACACTTTGGATAGACATGTAGCTGTTCATATCACTAATAATGCTCTCTTAACCATAAACCAAAGAAACTGTTTGTTTTTAACGTTTGTGATTGTAAAGTCAAAATGTTCTTGTTATCATTTGTTCTTCTTGCAGGTACTGTTGCCCTTCGTGAGATCCGTCGCTACCAGAAGAGTACAGAGTTGCTGATCCGTAAGCTGCCGTTCCAGCGTTTGGTCCGTGAGATTGCTCAAGATTTCAAGACTGAGTTGAGATTTCAGAGTGCTGCTATTGGTGCTCTGCAGGTAAGTTGATGGACCAAGATATTGGAAATACTTCAAGTAAGAAAAGATACTTAATTTGCTTTAGGGTGCAATGTAGTTACGATATTAATAAAACTTAGAAGCAGAAAATACTGTTAAATCAAGTGATATTTGTCAATAAATATAACCAATCAAATACAGTGGAAACGTGTTATAATGAGACCTGATAAATAACACGGTTCCTGATATAACGAGGTAATTTTGCTGGATCCAACTCTTTGCATTATTTTGTGTTTTTACCCTGACACAACAAGATTCTTGAAAAAAACAAGGTTACTTCTATGGTCCTAAGGACCCGGTTATATCAAATTTCCATTGTAAAGCAAAGCCTTACTGTTTGGATCATTTCTACCATTCTGGAATGACTTCTTCATTGAAAGAGTCTTATTGATCTATGACATTTAGTGAATAAAACAAACATATTATAGAATTTGATTGCATAAGTGTTAATCGACCTGACATTTCTTCTAGGATTTATTTCATCAAATATTCAGGGTTTTACTATGTTGGGTGTTGTTATGTAGTTCCGTAGTTATTGACCACATAGAAATTGTCGCAGGAGCACATCAGTATACTGTTCTATTAAGAGCAAGGCTTTTACATATCAGTCATTGATTTTTGTGTGTATGTAGGAGGCCAGTGAAGCTTACTTGGTCGGTCTCTTTGAGGACACCAATCTGTGCGCCATCCATGCCAAGCGTGTCACTATCATGCCCAAGGACATCCAGTTGGCTCGTCGTATCCGTGGAGAACGTGCTTAAACGTAACCATCCTGATCAATCTTCAAGTCACGTAATGCTTCAAAATCGTTGGCTGCACTTTAAATAAATTTCTTTGAATTCACCTTGTTCGCACTTGTTGACAATTTTTATAAAAGATTCTTTCCTGGCAATATTTGATTAATAATGATGATTTATCAAGATCAATTGAGTTTCTGGTTCAGTCAGGTTCCTATTGTGGAGTTTTAAATTTTCAAATTTAGCAGGTGATATCTACTGTCCTGTTAAATGTGACACATGTTTCAACTTAAAAAGAGAGGAAAATAATTAAGATAAGTGTAACATAATTAGTTCAATATCAGATTAAAATTCCTGTGCTATTGTTGATAGTGAGTATGGAATCTCAAAGTTTGCACACAAAAAGAAAAAGAAAAAGAAAAAAGAAAGATGCATTTTCCTCATGTTACATGGGTTCAAAACAACTTTCTTTGTTATAATCAATTATTGAGGGATGCACCACATATAGAAAGTTCCAAGATGCAGACAAAATATAAAGCATGAAATATATTAATCCCTTTTGTTTCTCAGTACAACCACTGGTATTGTATCTAAAAGACAAGGCAATTATGTTTCTGACAGGATTGAATCAAGTGTATATAGTTATCTTTCAAGTTTTAGATTAGTATGTTTGTGAATCTATTTGTATGACTGTTTATCCAAGATCTTGTAATGAAAAGTGTTTCATGTGTCATTGAAAAAGGTACATATAAATATAATATGACTGGTAGTTTTGTTAGAACATAATTTTGATTTTCTATTTTAAAGACTGGAGCTGTTTGGTTTCACCTTGTTACTTGAAATTTATCTTCTTTGTCAAGGCTTGTTTAACATTATTCATTGTAGTTTTGTTTGTACTTATTTTATCAATACTCACTCATATAGTATTCACTTTATAGACTAGTAAAACATTAATATGAATGATTATAATTATTGTGATTTACTCTTTTATTTTGGTGTTTAAACAAAAAATTGGATTGATAATTGTAATCATTAACAATAATCAAGTTACAACTTTTTTGGGGGTGTCATTCAAACTGATTTATTTTTTATTTCCAATAAATATCCTCAGATGACATATGCAATTTTAAAGTAGGTATTTCTTCAGAATTTGTGACTGCTTTTGGCTCTCGCTTTTATCATTGTGAAATGTAAAAAAAAAAAAAAAATTATTTCTGGGTTTTTATCATGTGGCTTTGTAATAATTAAATGTGTATTGGTGTAAGAATCTCAGCATTATTCATAGTTTGGGTTGCGTTTTATAAACATAAGCTGTATTTTCGGACCTTTTGTCACGACATCGATTCCGACTGCACTCACTGAGGACCAAAACAAATGCTTCACACATGATATAATGTATGTACCTTACATGTAATACCTGTATGGTCTTGCCATTCAGTATTTTTCAATGTGTGTTTATCGATGAATGAGTGAAATAAGAACAAATTTACTGTTGTCTCTACCTCTCTACACACTCTCTGCTGCATTGTAATACCGCCATTCTCTTGAGACAATACCGTATTGTCTTTCAAATATTCTTAATTCTTAATTTATAAAATGTATCACAGTAATTACCGTAAATCCTTCACCTTAAGTAGTTGATCAACAACAACAAACAAAAATATGTATAAACATATCAAACAGCGATCCTGTTAAGAAACTGGTTTAGTAATCTTTTATTATGTCCTTTATAAATGTATACCGGTATGTACAAGTATTGCATTTTGTGGTAGTTTTACAATAAAAAAAACAAACATAAAAGAAGGGTATGAATTGTATGGTTTTTGAGCTTGTTCTAATGTTTGTGCTTGTAGCTCCAAGGAAAAATAACCAAACTGACAATATCAGGAGCCGCAAAGCATTTTTGAAAGTGGAGGGGATGAGCCGAAAGTGTGGGGGGGGGGGGGGGGGGGGGGCTGAACAGGCTAAAAATCAGAAATCTATGGTAATACTTGCGTTTTTGTACAAATTTTCTGAAAAAAAGTGAGAGGCCACAGCCCCCACGACTCTGCGGCCCCTGAATATGATGTGGAGGACTTACTGCCTTAGATTGGTTTGCATGTTGAGTTCCAATTCTGTGGTCACAACACAGTGATATGAAATGATTACTAGAACTAATTATTTATTATTGTATTGACTATCCTGCTATCCTTGGGGGTGATTCACTAACGGCTAAAATCTATCCTTACTGGGATAAAATCAATTTTATGATCAATTGCTGTGTTATACTTCCATAGGCCCGAAGTTGGGATTGATTTTAAATGTCAGTGAATCACCCCCCTGGAGTACATTTGGTAAAGGCATCCAATATCAGTGATATATACCATGTGATATATACCATGATATGCCAAATAAGCCTCAAAGTTATCATCCTCAATATGGTAATCGAGGTCTTATTCTTGTTAAACTGAACACACAACTGAATACTGTATTTAAGCCAACATTTAATTCGCGTTCGTGTACATTCGCGTACATATATTTCCGTGATATTGGACTAGTTGGGGAAATTCGCGAGAGCAAAATTTCACGAGTTTGGTGATGATTTCATTACTAATGGAAATTTTCTCCATGACCGGCTCGCGTAATTCACAACAATAAAGTCACTGCGAAAATAACCACGTATACAGTACCTCTCGTGAAAATTTTGTGCATAATTGCAGTTGGCTCGATTTTATAGAAATTTCATGGACAATTTATTCATTGAAGGTGATGACATGCAACTAAAAATATAGAGTGTACTCTAATTAGGCCAAAAAAAAAAAATTGTTTGGTTGTCCAATGAATGCCTTTTTTCAAAAATCGGGTCGGTCGGTCGGGTTTTTTTTTTTTTCCCTCCCATTGAAAAACAAAGAAAAACAAAGAAACGAATGACTTTCATTTTTGAGATCACTTTTACGTTTTATTGAGTTATGTAAAATGGGACTGCATGGAAAAATAACACATGTTATAATACTGTTTTATGAAAAATATATACAAATAAATATGAGCTGTGTATTTTCGGCGTTTGGGTGAAAAAAAAAAAAGAGGTTGGTCGGGTCGGGCCGTTTTCAGAGGGTCGGTCGGTCGAGGACAACCAAACAATTTTTTTTTTTTGGCCTTATAATGAGCACAAATACAATGAGAATCTGTTACAAGGCAATTCTCTCGGTTCCAATTAAAAACAAAGTAATTAACTTGGTCCTGAGCACCCTTTTAAAGGGGAAGTTCACCCTGGAATTTTATTGGTTTTAAAGAATGTAGAAAAAGAAATGAAAAATATGAGTGAAGGTTTCGAGAAAATCGACCCAAAAATAACGAAGTTATGAATATTTAAAATTTTGATTTTGTGACGTCACATGCGAGCAGTTCTCCTATGTGTTATGTAGTTTAAATTCCATAAAGTGTCATTTTTTTAAAAGAAAATTAATTATTTCACTTGTGCGGTCGAGACATCATCAAATATATGTTAATATACATGCCTCTATCAAATTGACTCATTCCTTTATCAAGAACCATGAAAAAGACCAATTTGTGGAATTTACATACACAACATATGAGAGAGCTGCTCGCATGTGACGTCACAGAATCAAAACTTTAATTATTCATAACTTCGCTATTTTTTGGTCGATTTTCTTCAAACTTTCATTCATATTTTTCTTTTATTTTTCTACATTTTTTAAAACTAATAAAATTCCAGGGTGAACTTCCCCTTTAATAATGATAAAATTGAACAAGCTGTAATCATGCACACCACTTTCATAGCGACTTGGTATGTGACCCAAAAAATGTATCCAAGGTTTTTCTTAAAAAGAAATAGACTTGTCCCTATGGATATTCAGTTTATGGCCATTTAGTTTGTCAAGTTTTTTGTTTGTCCACACTGAATTGTTTTAGTTTGGTTGCCTTTGTTTTTGGCTGTTTTCATAAATTCCCTGCTCCATGGGAATATAAAAGGATTGGGAGCTTGAAAGTACTCGAAAATTAAATGGGAATAAAGTGGTAAATTAGGAGGAAAATTGTGTGAAATATGATATGACGAACAGAGCAGAAGGAGAGAGAGAGAGAGCAGAAGAAAAATGAGATAGGAGAAAGAGATGGGTAGAATTGACGGACATTTGACGTGAGATGGCGCATGACCGAAATAAATTGTGAATTTTGATGTGTGTTTTTTTTACACACGTAAAGTCTACGTAAATCGCGTGTTAGCTGTCGATGTCGATGTCCATTACTTTTAGTCTAGAAGTTCAACCATCATGTCGAATTTTGACCGTCATGGGGATTTCACAGTAACAAAATCCACCAAAGGAGGAGGAAGAAATTATTATGGTAATTATAACATTTCTTTCAGTTCAGGATAAGACCGGGAATGAGCTTTTATTTCACTTTGAGAATTGGTCACTATTTTTTTTGTAATCAGTATTATACCCGGTTGTTGTATGTCCGGACGGGTTGTTTGTCCGGACAAAACGGCAATTTTAGGACCTTTGTGATCAATATTTCATCAATCGATTGAAAGTAATATCAGACAATATAACAAAGCACAAATATTCACAAATATTTTTGCTATTTACTGCACAAATTTTGAATAAATCCAGAGCATAAGATGATGTTTTTAACTGCTTAAGTGTCCGGACAACGGACCCCCCATCCTACCGGTATGTCAATGAATGAAAATTGGCACAAACATGACACAGATCATAGAGTGACTGACTTTGTCATCATTCATTGACTTTTACAACAACAACGACTTTGTATTTGACATCAAACGTCAGATACTGTAGTTGTTTAATATTGCATGGTGATATATGTAACATGATTGTGAATGTAACCTAAAAAGTTTTAATGACCTTTGTTTGTGAGTAGATCTTCCATAAATAGATCTAGACCCTAATTCAAGGACGAAGCCTGCATTTGATTTTGAGGCATCGGCATTTTTTTCGTGGTTATATTGTTGAGTTAAACTAATGTGGCCTTATCGTCGTTTCAGAAACCACTCGCTCAAATGCTTGTACACAAGTGAATGGGGGTTGAAAGAGGAAACCAATGCGTGTGACTGAATAAAGCGCTGCTGTACAAAGTGAATGGTGGTTTCCTCAATCACGATTATGCCACTAATGTTTTGTTGCCTTTTTGGCACTAATTGAGTAACATATATCCCCTACACATCACCCTAACCTACCCTACTGCGGAGGCACCGTAAACCCTATCCCTTCTCGCATATATGAAAGTTGACTAGCAGGAGCACAATTTATTTAGCGATCTTTTTTATCATGTTTATGGCATGAAATGCTTAGCCTATAAATTATAATGATCAATTGCTCTGATTGGCTAATCGGGCGAAGCTCATCACTCAGTTCATGTTTATTCAACACATGTGTGCATTGATCTGTGATGGAACCAGTAGCAGAGATGCCACAGCCAAGTTAAAAAAAAAAGAAAAATTGTGTGAGATCATTCACGTAGTGTTTGGAACTTGAAGCATTACCATATGTGCGCACACGCAGTAGTAATTTGTACACAAAGGGGGCGAGCGTGCACTCTATACATGTAGCATGTAGTAAGCTATCTTGCATGTAACGATTGCCTGCATGCAAACATCGCACTTGCAGGGCTTGATGCATGACAAGACTCCCGATTATTAGGGTTTTGAGTCCCCAAAATGGTAAAAATTTGTAATAGTGCTACTTTTTTTTTTTGCATGAAAAAATGGGTGTTCTGCATGAGATTGTCAGACAGACCCCAGAGCAACAAAGTCTCACGCAGCGTGAGACTTTGTTGCTCTGCAATAGCTGGTTCTGGGGGCGGGGCTTAGCGCAGAAATCGGGATTTGTTGGCCAAACCTTCAAACCTGCTTCATTCGCTCATTATATAAGCTGTCAACCATTATGCACTTGTCAATTGATGTCCCGGCTCCTGGGTACCCGGGGATGGCCGGGACTTTTTACACACTTAGCCGGGATTTGCGAGCAATCATGCCCGGGTGTGCCGGGGTTTGTACGGGATTTGTAGGAGTATTGCAAAGCCACTCAAATAGCCGGGACGGTGGTGCAGGGCTTGTACCGGGATTTGTAGGGTGATTGCAACACCGCTCAAAAATAGCCGGGACGTTGGTGCGGGGCTTTTTATCCGCATTGACCGGGCTTTGTTGTTCAGTTGATTGGGACTGTGGTATCGTCACTAAACATGCGCCTGAGCGCCCGGGGCAACTAGTTTTGGCTGTCGGGCCGGGCAACTGAATAAAGAAAAAAAATATCAAAGTAGTTGCCTCGCCCGAGCGCCACAATATTGTGGCACTTGAGAAATAAAGATGGCAAATATTATTGTGTTCGGTAGTTGTCGTAATTACCTTTGCCGATACATTGGCAGCGCCGCATGCCATCGATCGTGGCCAGCTCTGCTAGCTAGCTGCCTCTGTATGGGTATGGACTACGTACGTATGTGTGTGTGTGTGCTGCAATAAAAGGTGGGTTGCGTTTGAAGTGAATTATTCCGAGGCTGATGAGTGAGAGCTTTCATTCAGCGAATCATTTTTACCGATTCCATGACATTTGCTCCGGCAACAATTGCTCCGCTGTAAAATCCATACACTACAATAATCGCCGTATCCAAGCTTGAAAATTCGGGTTCGCGGCCGGGGCGGGGGAGTGTACCGAGAAAGACCCGGGGTTGCATCGCAATTCCCGGCAGGCTGGGGCCAGGACTTGCGCAGGTTTGCACACAATTGTGCCCGGCCCTGCCGGGCTTTGACCGGGATTTGACCGGGGAATGTCATTTTTTAGCTTACATTTAACGTGCAAGTCCCGGCCATCCCCGGGTACCCAGGGGCCGGGACATCAATTGACAAGTGCATTACCTAAATGGAGACCATTATAGCTACCAAAACAGCAAGACTCCCCTTATCAAAATACATGACGATTTTCTGCCAATGAAACACTCTAAGAACTTTGGGACAGTGATATCAATATGAACTTCAACGGATCAAATGTTGCAATTCATTGATTTGTGAGTATCACTTTACAGGCTCTGCCCGTATGCGAATAGAGCTCGTTCGTACACAGAATAGTAGTGATTTTGTATGCAAACAAGGTTGTTCGAGCGTGCTTGCATATTTATAGAATTGAAGAAAATTATAAGTGATTAGTATCAGATTTTTTAATAAATTGTGTTTTTTTAGAGAGATAGAAAACCATCCTGATCATTGATCTCAATGTCATGCCAAACAATTTTGCCAACTATCTCTTTTTAAAGCTTCGAAGCCTATTTGAAGAAAATTTGCTGGGCCAACTGATGTAGACCACGTATTATTGACCTCGTAGTGAAAGTGGGACTATGGGTGGCAAGTTTTACATCTTGTCAATTGGTTTTTCCCCAAGGTTTTTCTACTTTTTGAAATACTAGATCCTCATATATTTCTATATCATATATATTTAATAAATCATTATATTCCACATACTAAGAATGTTGCAACAGGATTGGTCAAAAGGCAATCACGTGATTAATTTTAGATTTCCCATCAACAATCATCACTCGTAGTGATGGTACTTTTGAGTTTCGCTGATAGCTTCAGCGCCCCATAGAGCCATAACGCGTCATCAATTAATTTTAGGATGCGCAAAAAAAGTGCATTGTCACTCGGGGTTTTTTGTACTATCGTTTTTTCCATCACATGCAGCGACAGATAAATTCCTCTGTGACGTAACAATTTGTTTTTCAATTTCTTTGTTACGTAACAATCACTTCAACCCATTTGAGCTAGTTCTTCGTTAATAAATTGCGCGCACTTTAATTGTATGCGTTTATTTTACAAGCGCAGGCATCGATGACTTGAGTGCATTTTCCTTTTTAAGGATCGCTAGGAAATCTTTTATTTTTAATCAAAATATTGGCTTTCCTCGAGCTCTTAAAATGTTTCAGATGTGGAATATAAAGCAAATAATCACCTCTTGATCCAAATGACGGGGCAAACTATCACTTCCACGGCAAGCTGGATGTACACGCTATCTCTCCTCAGCTTTGCTTCGGAGAAGAAAGCTTATCCAGCTGGCCTGTAAAGTGATAGTCTTCCCATCCTTTGGATCAACAGTGATTATTTGCTTTAATAATATCAGAGAATAGATTTTCAATACATTTGATTTTACTATCATGAAAATAATTTTTGGCGATAAGTGGAAAATCGTACAGGAACGTGTTTAGTCTTCACACTAAAATCTACTGTCTTGCCCGACATCGCTTTGCTGCTAGCGTGGTAGACCCCCTACTTATTTCATTCTTCTGCATCCAGGGAACTACATGTAAGCCAATTGTCTATTGAGGGTAAATGGAAATTCAGGACTTCAATATATATATTATTTATATTATTATATATATATTTCACACAACATATGTTGAGCTCAGAAGGAGGTTAGATATATTTTGAAAGCAAATGGGGAAAATTTGAAAATTTGTGTACAAAATGAATGGAGAGTTGTAACAACTAAACTTTTCAAACTTCCATAACTCTCTTATTTTATAACCGATTTTGATGAAACTTTTTTTAGATTGCTCCTCTCATTTTCCTCTTTCCTGTAAGGTTGATTCTCTCCTTGGGTTGGATTCCCCTTTAAGGCCTGAAAATTATTGTGGTTATCTTTTAAGATTGAATTGGGGAAGAAACTGTCTTAAAGTGATTTGGAAAGGTTCACCATTGAATTGTTGTGTACTATAAGGTTTTTTAATCGCCAAAAATATTGTTTAGAGTTGCATGCACTGCACACAGAAATGCATGGGACTACACAAAATGTTTGGTCAGAAACATTTGATTTGGGTTTTATCATGATAACTTTTTGTATAAGTTGTAGATTTAAATGATTTTATAAAATTTTCTGCTTCATTGATCATTATAATATGAAGAATGGACTAACATTGATGAATCTTAAAATAATGTTTTACTTCGTATTGAAAGTGAGGTCAAATTTGAGGTGCGCAGACTTAGTCAAGGCACTTCCCACATAGGGGGGCCTACAGCTATTCATACCACACCCACCACATCACATCATTTCCAACGAATGGGACTGCATCATGTCGTAGGTCATTCATACAAACAACATTGCCATACATCATTGCATGGGAACGATTAAAATGATAAACAGGTATGAAAAAAATGCTATGTCAAAGCTAAAAAGTCGTAGGAAGTTTGGCCATACCAAGTGACAGTGGACCTTTTTAATGTTGTATTCACAATTCTTCACCTTAATGCCTAAATGCGCTTTGTATCTGGTGAAAAGGTCATTAATAAATTCAGTATATTATTATTGTTAACAAAGCGTGATGATGGATTAACAGTTTCATTAATTATTTGGGAAGGGGGGGGTGGGGGGGGGTATTATGTATGTTTGAAAATTTGGGTCTTTCACATCCCTTTCAAAATATTTAAGTGACACCCATGAGTACAATAAAAATATGACAATTGACACATTATCTCTCTTGTATTCTACCTATTCAATTTCCCTGGAAACCTTAAGGACATGATGATCGCACCAGAGAGGTACCAAGTGTGGCACTGGCGAGGAGGAGGAAGAGGAGGAGGAGGAGGAGGAGGAGGACGGGGTAGTGGAAGAGGAAGAAGAGGTGGAAGCAGACCTGATTGGGATTCCCCAGAGCAAAATGAAGCATACAAAAGAAATGACAACTTTCAAAGTAGAGGACAAGGTCAAAATGACTATGATAATAACAGATACAATGACAGAGATAGTGGTGGTTACAGAGGAAGGGCAGGGGCGAGGAGAAGGAAGCAGCAGAGGATGGAGAAGGAGGAGGAGGAGAGGAGGAGGAGAGGAGGAGAGGAGGAGGGAAATGGAGAGGTGGACGAGGAGGTGGAAGGAGAGACAATAGGAGAGGAGGTGGTCGTCGTGGTGGAGGTGGTGGTGGTAGCAGCAGCAGGGGAATGAACGATAGGAGTGAGCCACAGATAAATCCAAGATCAAGACTGGAAGATGACGATGTATCAATGGACGATGGAGATAACTCAAAGGGAAATGCCAGATTGTAAGTTATTAGTTTCATACGAAAAAAAGGTCCTAATTCTTCCTTAATATTCAAGTTACTAACAGGAGTCTTTGTCTTATAAATTTCTAAATTTCAGAATTTAGAATAAGGATATAACTCGGCATTCCCAATAATAGATGTCATGTGTGTACCCACTATGACAGAGGTGAAAATAAAAAACTACCTGTTGGTCCAATTAAAATAACCTTGTCCTGATTTAGTGGGGCCACGTATGTAGTTTCGTTTGCAAGTCATGTTAATGTTTGGCAATATTTATAAATATGTTCTTCTTGATCACACGAATCAGAAAATATATGTCGCCAATTTTTTAATTGACCGTTTGTGACCCAAAATTGAGGTCAAAGGTCAGGCTTCATTAATATAAACATAATTTTCTTCAAATTGTGTCAAATTTGGTATAAAAATGTAGATAATTTTTTAACTAGCAATTAAGTCTATTAACATTTTTCACCCGACCAGCCAGTTTTGAGAAATATGCAAATTAGTCTATTTATGCATAATTCAATGCATAATTGAGTCTGGCTTTACGACAATCAGACATAACATATGGTCATATTCAAACTAAGTGGGACATTTAGCTGAAATTTCATTGTGGCGCCCTGCCTTTGAAAATGCAAATTGGGATCTGAAATCAACACAAAGGCTTCTTTACAATACAACCAATTATTTTTGTTCAAACATTATGTGATCCAGTTTTCTTACGCTGAATAATTGATCAAACAGGAATTTGCACATATGGGACTACGGTGCTTTAAATGTCTCTTATTCTTATATTCAGTCACTTTTTACAGATATTTTTTTGCTTAAAGTAATTATCATGGACTACTCTAACATGGCATATACACACAGGTAATTTCGATCTAGTTATTTACTTGAATTGTTGGATTAAAGGCACACTCACGTTTTGGATGTCGTGTCACTCACGACACATAGAGGCGGACCATCTTCCACAGAGAGGGAATGATTGATGAGGACAATAATGTCAAAGAGGTACACTATTCATGTACATTTACCAGTACTTATGTTACCTCTAGAGATCTACTTGCGCACAAATCCAACTATAACCAATGATCAGAAGCCCATGTCTTTTTTCTGTCATGTCACTCACACACTGTTTATTTACTTCAATAGAAATATACATTTGCCTACCATTGCTATTTGACCTCAAATCGCCATAAATCGAAAATTGCACCGAAATTTTT
>CALNVZ010000174.1:73424501-73481663 GCA_940671915.1 Paracentrotus lividus | reverse complement strand
GAATTTTTGGCCCTATCATATTGTTTGCCTATTTACCCCCCACCCACCATTAGAATTGGCCGCCCTCCATTGCTCCCGAGGATGCGGTCCGCGCGCATCTAATACTCATCCCTCTAATCTACTTCGCCTCCGTCCGAGATAAAGTGTTACCATTTTGCCCTGCGCCAAAAATAGCGTGTTTTTCTCCCTTTTGCGGACTAACCTTGCGGTTTTTTTTGCGAGGTTTTTTAACTCTCAGGATAATCAAAATTGAGTTATTTCTGAGCTTTATTTTTGGGGTCTAGTTTTTGGTTTTTGCCGAGATTTTGATTGTTTAATCTCTCGTGATCGTTCACTTTTCGCGCCTCTCTCCCGTAAGACTTGTCGTACGTTCCTTACGTTGTGGTAATGTAATACGTGTCTTAGTTTACGTTGAGTGGTGTCGTGTTGCGGTTCAAACAGCTTGTTATTGCCTCCGGCTTCCTGATAGACCGCCTATTTACCCCCTTTTGTGTTTTAACACTTCTCTCTCTTCTTATTTTCAAGATTCATCATGTCTAATTTTCTTCTCCGCCTGCCATTCATTATAAAAGGAACGGGTGAAGAAATTAGCGAGCAAGCGGTTTTATCTTTCGGAAGCCCCCCTTGCGGGGTGAGAGCTTGTCGTTCGAGAGGCGTTGGACGCTGTTCCTTCCGCCTCTCACCACCTTCGAACTTCGGTGAGATTATCGGTCGAAACACCGGCGACCAAGCCTAGTCTGCTCGGAATCGTCGGTCCCTCAGGAAGTACGGGACCGTTGAATGACCGACGGGGACTGCGGCGTCTCAAGGACGATGACGATTACGGCCCTCGCGCCGGATCCGATAGTCCTTTGCCACGTCGATCAACTGAGACTTAAAACCGGTTACTACATCGGTTTCACAACGGTGGGCCGTTCGTCTGTTATTTTCAGTACTGGCTGAAGGCGCCGGGTTCATTTTCTCTCACGTGCCGAATCCCATTGTGCCTCTTGGCTCGCCGATACCTGGTATCTCTATCTTCGGTTTCTGTATCAGTTTGTCCGCGACCGGATATCGCGCCGTACCCTAACTGAGGTAAATCGGATCCGCATGTCGGTTTCCTGAATACTGGTTTGGGAGTGCAAGTACCGTTTCGAGACTGGGCCTCTATATCCCTCTGATAGTAGGCCTGCCTGTGGTTTACTCACTTAACGGTCCGGATGGCACGCCCAGAAGCTTTCGCCTCTGTTACGCCGTCGGCGAGCGATCCGCAGAGCGTGGGGTGTCCCCCCGTCTATATCCGGCCGCCCCACCTTTGGTGGCGGGGTCCGCCTACGCTCCGTTTAACATCTCGGAGTGCGTTCCCCTTCTGTGGCGGAGAACTACGGCCAGTGGAGAGGGGCCGGGTGGCGAGCCCCGGGCCCGGGTGCGTGCGAAACCAGGGGTCGGACAGGCAGACGCGGGCGGGGGGGAGACAAGTCGGAGGGCCAACGCGCGCGTCCCAAGGCGGGTTCTGCGCGGATGCTTGACGCAGGGGGGGCGGGCCCGGCTCGGAGCGAAAAGCGGCGGAGACGGACAGCGGGCGGAGCCCGAATCCTGGGTGCTCGGCGCGGGAACAGCGCCCCGGACAGGCGGGCACGGGGGGGCGGAGAAGACGGCGGGCGGGGCCGACACCCGGAGCCTGATGCGCGGGAAGGGAAACCCGGGGACCCCACAGGGGGCCACTCCCGGACACGGGCGGCAGCAACCGGAACGGAGACCAAGCCGAGAGGGGGGGAGGGACCGCCGGAGGGGCGAGAGGGGGGGAGCGGGACGAGGGCAGCGGGACGGCACCAGGCCCGAACGCACCGCCAGGGTAGGCACACCCGCCGAGCGAACGGGGAGGCGCGCCGCAGCAGATGAGGAGAGGGGGCTGGGGGCGGAGGCGCACGGCGCGGGGGGGAAGCGCAGTCCGACGCGCGGGGCCCGCAAGGGCGGAGAGGAAGTACAGCGGGAAGCCCGCCCAAGGGGGATCGGGGCGGATGGGCAAGCCGACGGAAGAGGAACCGGAAGCGGTGGAGAGCGGCCGGGTAGCGAAGCGAGGAGGGAAGGCGGGGCCAGAAAGACGGCCAGAGGCGTAGGGACCCCGGAAACGGCGGAGGGACGGAAAGGGTGCGGGGCGGAAGGCGAAGCGGGTTCAGCGGGGCAAGCGCCGGAGTACAGGACAGTCAGGGAAGAGAAAGGGGGCGGACGGCAGCGCGATACCGAAAGAAAGCCTCACGAGAGAGGCGAAAAACAAGGATCGGAGCGGGTGGAGGCGAGAACGGAGGGCGGGGAACACCGGAAGGCCAGCGCCCCGGAGGGGCGGAAGGTGGCGGATGAGGCGCGAGGACCGGAAGGAAGGCGGGGGGGAAAGGCGACAAAGGGGAGGCGGACGGCGTTGTGCAAGCACAGGCGGGCGGCGGTTAGCGGTCGGAAAGGACAGGTCGCGGGGAACCGGGGCGGGCCGCCCAGGAGTGGGACAGGGCTCCGCGGACCAGGCGGAGAGGCGGGGGCGCGAGAGAAGGGGGCTGGCGCGCGGGGCCTCAGAGGGCCGGCGGCAGCCACCGGGGTGGTGGGAGGGAGGAGGGCGGGCCGGGGAGGAGGTGCAGGTGCGGAATGCGGCGAGAGGCAGAGGGTGTGGGACGGATAGGGCGCGGCGCGAGCGGGGAGGGTGGAGGGGGTGGCGTAGGGGAGGGGAGGAGAGCGGGGCGGGCGCGGGGCGCGGGCGGGAGAGAGCGAAGGCGGGGCAGACAGGCGGGGGCGAGTGAGAAGAAGTGGGAGGAGCGGGGGAGATGGGGTAGGGATGTGCCATATGACGCTGGTGGCGTTGACATGGCGAGAGGGTAGAGGAGGGTGCTGGCGGAGGGCGGGGCGGCTGCGGAGGCGCGAGTGCGGTGCGGTAAGGAGGCTGTGGGTTCTGGGTCGTTTCATTAAGCTGTCTTCGTTGTCGTGTTGCTATGGTAGGGTGTGCAAAGAAGGGATATGTTATTAGTATCTATATGTATTATGACGGCGGTGGCCGTGTCCTATGTTTGTTGCGTTCTCCTTGTTGTTGTTCTATGTCTGTCTTCTGTTTCTCGCTAGTTTTGAGCTGTTTTAGTATTTGTGATGTCGCTGTATCCTTGGTCTGTCTGGTGGTTTGGGTGTTTATGGATGTGTTGTGTAGGATGTCTGATATGTGTGTGCTGTGTTCTAGTATCCGTAGTATCGTCCTCGTTGTCTTTGATGTGTATCGGGTGGATGAGGGTGAGTGTGTGTCTGGTCCGTGGCTCGTAATGGTCTGGCGCCGAAGTAGGCTATCCTCCGCTGTTCTAGTGCGGGATTTTTTTTAGCAGGATGTGCCAGAAGGACGGCCCGAGGTCGCGGGGTAGAAGCCTGGTTGTAGTGGGCGACGTGCCGAATAAGGTTGCGGCCAGCGGGTAAGGGTCAAGCACGGTACGACGGTTTCTGTGTCTTCGCGCCGGGAGTCTTAATAGTTATAAGGCTGGCGGGTCGGGATGAGATGCAGAGAGTATGATTACTGCGGTCCAAGAGGGGAGCCGAAGCGCAAGCACCACCACGTAGGCGAGCCGGGGCAGGGTAGCATGTTAGCGTGGCCTGGGAAGGATGCCTGCTATCGCCGGAAAAGTGATTCGGTCTGGTGGCTGGTATATCTGTGGGAGAGAGCCACTGGACCGCCGGGTGAGCGTCTTGTCCCCTCGTGGGGGGAATAGCCCCAATCGGTGCAGTGGAGCGCGCAGAGGAGCCGCAAGACAGGAAGAGGAGCAACAGGGCGCACTAGCGAGTCATTTAAGGGCGCCCTTGGCAGTTATGGTGTATTCTCGATTGCGATCTTCTGCTATGTGCTGGTCCGTGTGTCGTCTGTCTGGTATTGTCATGGTATCGTATTTGTGTGGGTGTCTTTTTTGTTTGGGTTGGTGTGTCTTGCCCTGTCTTTGATCGCGTGTGATGCTTTAGTGCTCGGGGCCAGCGGTCCCAGGATTGTAGATTCCTCGCGGCGCAGTGGAGTCTGGTTGGGGGATTGGTTTGTCCTTGGTAGGAAAGGAGACGGGCGCGGCAAAGCCCGCCTGGCGGACGGGCGCCTCAGCGCCAGAGCCGGGCAACCAGTGTTTGGGCGCAGCTGGGGAGGGCGTTTGGCCGCAGGGCCAAGGCTTCTGTCGTGTGGATTGCGGGGTCCGACGGAGTTTATCGATGGGCTGGTCGCGGCGCTCAAGGCGGAGGGTTGTCTGGTCTTGGGGTTTGCTTGCTACGAGTCGGTGCGTCTGGTGTTGTAAGTGGGTAAACATATCCGAGAGGTGGAGTGCTAGGATCATAACGGGCGCCTAAATTGTCGGAAGTGCTAGGCCCTCCCGAAACGCCTGAGGACGGGGCGTCTCCAGGGTAGCGTCAAGAAGCGAATGGGCTGCTGGCCTGAGGCGCGAAAGAGTGGGAGAAGTACGCGGTGCAAGGGGCCGGTGGCCCCGCTGGTATGCTATTTGTTGCGGTATGGGGTGTTCTGTGCTGTATGGTGGGGTGGGAGTAGGGCGGGGTCGGTGAGCCAGTGCGGTTGGGACAGCGGGCCGAAGGGGCCGGCGCGTGAGGAGAACGGGCCAGCGACAGCGCCGGATATTATGTGGGCAGGCTCGGAAGCGCATGCGCCCGGCGTGTGGGGAGGTCCGTGGCCAAGAAGGAGAGCAGATGTAAGTTGGCGCGCATCCGGGGACGAACCGGACCGCTCGGCGGCAGGAAAGAGAGGCAAGGACCCCGCGGCCGCAAGGACAGGGACCACGGACGCGGCACGCTAAGGGGGGGCCAGGTGGCAAGGGGCGAGGGGTGGCCTGAGCGGGGCTCCTGCCGAGGCCACGGCCGCACAGCAACGGGCGGGAACGTGGGGCAGGCGGGGGTGCCGCCAACGGGTCCTTGCGATCCGGGGGTGGGGGCGTGCATCCGTCCTCCCCCCCGCTCCGCCCCCCCCTCCCCCCCCCCTTCGGTGAGGCGCCGGACAACAACCTGCTGGGTAAGGGTCGGGATCAGCAACTAAACAGGAGGACACACGCGGGGAGGGGAACAGAGGAGCGGGTCCGCTCGGGGGGAAGGGGCAAGCGGGAGGAGGAGCAGGCCCTGGGCACCACAGGCCGGCCGGGATGAGCCAAGGCGCAGAGCGGAGGGGCGAGCCCGAGGCGGGCGCGGCCAGCGGAAGTGAGGGGAACCCCGCAGGGCGGCGAGGGAGTGATATGTTCTAGATGTTATGCTGGGTGAGCCGGATAAGGTATGTATGCGGTTGGTGGCATATATTCCTGCGTCTGGAACCAACAGACTGCCGTCTGGTTGTGGGTCTGTTCCTGTTGTATGTTCTATGTGGAGATCTGTGCTGTTGTCTCACTTTCACTATTGTTCTATTCATCTGTCATTTTTTTTTTTCTCTTTGTTTGGTTTGTGTTGTTTATGTTTTTTTAATATTGCTGTCAGATCTTTTCTTATGTTTTATGTTTCACTTCTGTTTCCTATCTCAGGTTTTCTGTTATTTTCTCATTATTTACATTTCATATTCTCTGTTTCTATTCCAATTTCACTTAATTTCTATATTTTCATTTTTTTATTTTGTTATTTATTTTAGCATCTGTTGTGTTATCTTTATTTTTATTTTTTTATTATATTATTCATTATTTATCTTCTTAATTTGATTTTATAGTGCTGGACGCTTCTCTCTTTCATGGAAGGGGTGTGAAGAAGCGTACGCTTTCCACCATGTCAAGCTGATTACTCTATGGTTCTCAGGAAAGGATTCAGAGAGGATCGCGCAACCGTGGTTTCTGAAATCGCTCCCCACTGTCCCGGTCTGAGTGCCTAGGTTCCAGGATCTTTTGCCCTGTTTAGTGGGAACCGCTGCCCTTCCGGCCGTACCGGGACTTGTCTCTCACCTTTGTCGGAGCTCTTCAGATGGATTCCATCGCTCCTTCATCTCACTGCTTGGGCCTCTAATCGGCCAGCGGGCTAGGGATGAAGGGCTTTTTCGGACATAGCAGCTGAAGCTGCTAGTTGAGAGTAGACGGAAGTCGACTAGGATTGGTTTAACAATTCTGCCTTGATGCTTTCTTTGCCTGGTGCGAACCGCGGGGGTGCCCCCAGAGAGGTCTCCTTTGCCTCTCATTGCCGACTTCCTTATTTCTCTGTCGATAAGGGTAGTCTATTTCGCGATTCGTGTATACCGTTCGGCATTGCGCCATTCATAACTGGCTTTGATAATGGGGGATCGGTCTCGACTCTCCCCCCAACTCTCGGCGTGCTTAGGGCCTTTTTCTTAAAAACGCCCTATGTCTAAACCCCTTGACTCCAGCTGGAGTTCTTCCAAGGTTTGGAGGCTTTGTAAAGCCTCCGTTTGAGCCTTTGAACCGATGAATTGTTGATTAAAAAGTTTTTGACTTCTTTTTTTTTGAGTGTATTGATTTTATGATGTTTTTCTATGATGTTTCATTATCAACTTTTTTCTATTTGTGGATAATTATTTATTGATTTTTTTTTTTTTTTGATATTTAGTGCTGTAATTATCTCACGTGTATTTATCGTTGTTTTTTTTTTTTTTTTGTTGGTGGATATTTTTATGTAATTTTGATATTTTATTATTGTATCTTAATTTTTGTTTTGGATATATTTTGTTAATTTTACTTTTTTATTTGTTGGATATATGTTTTTTTTTTTATTTAATCTATTATATTATGTGTTTTGTTTTTATTATTTCTTTTTTTCATTATTTAATATCTATTTTCTTCTTTTTGATTTATTATTTTGATTTGTGTTTTTGTTTTTTTTGATGTTGTTTATTCGTTTGTGTTTTTTTGTTTTACTCTCTTTCTTCTGTATCTATATTTTGTGATCTCTTTTGTGTCTTATATTTTTTTCTTTATTTACGATTCCTGCTTTCTGTATTTTTTTTCTTAGATTATTATCTTATGCTTTTTTATGATGTTTATTTATTGTTTTGATATATTTTTTGATTCTATCCTTGTTTTCTTCTTATTTTTTTTTTTTTTTCTCGTTTTTTACTACTTTTATTAAGTTATTTTAATTTTATGTATTGATTATATTTTTCTATTATAATATTTTTCTTTACACATCTCCAGTTTGAATCCCTCTATCAGATTACTCTTTTGTCATTGGTTATTCATGTCGATTGTTATTCTTTTTGTGTGATTATTTTGAGCCTAAAATTTCGTTGCCCTATATACTTGGTCATTTTACTGATGTATTTGGAAACTCTGCATTGAGGGGCTTTGCTTGAAGAAGTACTTTTGATTTTGATTTTTTTTTGAATTTGTAACAGGAATCAGGCGAACCCATGTCTTCTCAACGAATATGACCTGGTGATATTGAGAAGAGCATGTAGCGAACTCTCCCTTTGTCCGGAAGAGATCGCTAAGAGAAAGCTTGTCTTGATGGACAGATTCAGCAGAGAAATCGAGTTCAAAGGCTCAAACGGAGGCTTTGACAAAGCCTCCAAAACCTTGGGAAGACTCCAGGCTGGAGTCAAGGGTTTAGAAATAGGGCGTTTTAAGAAAAAGGCCCTAAGCAACGGACGAGTTGGGGAGGTCGAGACCGATCCCCATTATCAAAGCCAGTATGAATGGCCGCATAGATCCCGGTATCCACGAATCGTCGAAATAGACCTACCCTTATCGAACAGAGAAATAAGGAAGTCGGCAATGAGAGGCAAAAGCCTCTCTGGGGGACACCCCCAGCGGTTCGCACCAGGCAAAGAAAGCCTCAAGGCGCGAATTGTAAACAATCCTAGTCGACTTCCGTCTACTCTCAACTAGCAGCTCAGCTGCTCTGTCCGAAAAGCCTTCATCCCTAGCCCGCTGGCCGATAGAGGCCAAGCAGTGAGATGAAGGAGCGATGGATCCGCATGAAGAGCTCCCGACAAAGGTTGAGAGACCAAGATCCGGTACGGCCGGAAGGGGCAGCGGTTCCCCCACTAACAGGGGCAACAGATCCTGAACCAGGCTCGACGCGGCCAGTGGGGAGCGATCAAGACCACTGTTGCCCGATCCTCTCTGATCTTTCTGAGAACCATAGGTATCAGCTTGAATGGTGGAAAAGCGTACCCTTCCACCCCTTCCAATGAAGAGAGAACGCGTCCAGCACGAAAGCCGAGTCTCCCTGACTCAGGAGCAAAACCGAGGAAGTCTGTTGTTCAGAGAGGTTGCAAACAGATCTATTTCCAGGCTCCCGAATCTCTGAATTACTAACTCGAAGACATGAGGGGTCAACATCCATTCCGATGGCAGCGACCGACCTCGGGATAGAAAAATCCCGTATGAGATTGTCCTCCCCCGGAATGTGGGATGCCACCGGGATGATTCTCCTCCCGATTGCACCATTCCCAAAGGAGGAACGCTACCTGTCAACTCCAAAGAGTGTGTCCCTCCTTGTTTGTTGATGTAAGCCTTCACAGAGGTGTTGTCCGTGAGAATCAACACTGAACGGCCCACCAACAGGTCGCGGAAACGTTGGAGGACAAACAGAAACTAAAAGTTCCAGAACGTTGATGTGAGGCAGTGGCCTCGGAAGGGCCCAAGATCCGGAAACCATCCGACCTTGACAATGGCCCCCCCAACCTTGAAGTGACGCGTCCGTGGTCACTGTAATTGAGGGAAGAGGGTCCTTGAATCTCTTTCCCTGAAGAAGGAAGGTACGGTTCGTCCAAGGTGAGAGAAGCTTCTTGATCTCCATCGGCAAAGGAATCCAGACCAGAAGGGAGCTGAGATTCGGCCTGAAAAACTTCAGGAGATGTAGCTGGAAAGGTCTCATAAAGAGACGACAATTCGGCAAGATGTCCACCAGACTGCTAAAAGACCCACCATCTCAACAAACTCCTCGAACCTCCGCATGCTCAGGAGGACCCGGCAAATGACCAAGTCTCTACCCTCTCGAGACTCGGCCGAGCCAGTTGATTCTTAGATCCAACTGGCGCCCAAGTAAATCGGAGTTCGGAGAGGAATGAATTCCGATTTGGACCATTGATCATGAATCCCAAACTCTCGGTTGTTTCCATTAACAGCGAAAGATGGTGAGAAAGCAGAACTCCGAATTGGCGACGAGAAGCCAATCGTCTAAGTAGGCAAAGATCCGAAGGCCCTTGCCCCTGAGGAACGACATCAACGCTGAGAGACCACCCTGGTGAAAACTCTGGGAGCTGGGCGCAGTCCGAAAGGAAGGGCTTTGAAGCGAAAAGTCTCCTTTCCTACGGCAAATCCAAAAGATCCCTCGACGAGGGGTCTATTGGGACGTGGAAATAGGCATCGCTCAGGTCGAGGGACACCGCAAAATCGTCCTGACCGAGAGCCGGAAGAATAGAGCTAGATGGTCCATCCTGAAGGGCGACTTTGCGATGTGCCTGTTGATCTTTCTTATAGGTATCATCCTGAGCGATCCTGAACGCTTGGGATTACAAAACGGGGGAGAGACACAGGCGGTCGTGATCTCTCACCCGTTCGACAGCGTCCTTTTCCAGGAGTGAGGTAACTTCCGAAACGATATGCTCCTGAAAAAGGATCGACTGTGGTGTGATCGACTTCGGATAACCCCTCTTGGAAGAGGTTCTTCTAGATCTATCCAAGACCGTTCTTGATCACGGAGAGGACGAAAACGTCGTCCGTGATTGACTTCCAAGCTGGAAGAAACTTCCGAAGTCGACCACCTACCGGATCTCCAAGCGAACTCGGGAAGTCATCTGGAATAATGCTTCCCGCCCTGCCGAAAGGGGTGACTCTTCGCGACGCCTCGGGAAGAGCCCCTACCACTTCCACGTCCTCGACGGGGAGTCTGGTCTTGAAACGACACCTGTCGATCATAAAAATCATGAGAAGAGTCGGCTACTCTACGATCCTGAGGAGGAGCTGCCGGGGTCGACCTGGCAGGAACAGAAGTCTTTCTTTGTCCTTCTTCTTCTTGCCCCTCCTGAAAAGAGGAGCTTTGAAGAAAGCCAGATTTAGCGGAACTAGAAGATGATGGAGTCTGACGAACATCTCTAATTGATGTAGAGGTTCCTTGGCCTTCTTACGTGAATCCACTTTTTCTGCAAGATGTCTGCCAAGTGTTCCCACAAAGAAAGGGGGAAGACACGTCAATCTCCTTGACCATATCCGGAATGAGGGATTGTTGATATGAAGAGTCTCAAGAACATGAACTCTACGGGCATTATCCACCAAGGTGGATGCAGCCGCAATCTGAGGAGAACAAGAGAGAAGAAACCTCTTAAGAGCCAAAAGAATCTCAGCCTGGTCCGGCGGAGAAATGTCCAACTCCTGGGAGCCAGCCAAGAGTTCCAAGAGCATGTCATTTAAGACAGATAAACGAAGACCGCCTGTGATAGCAAACGAAACGTCAGCATCACCTTTGTCGGATTTCAACAAAGAATTCTTCCCGGTCTCGAGCATATCAGCCAACTTCAGAACCTCCGGGGAGATGGACTTAGGTGTTAAAAGAACCATCGTCTCCCTCCACAAAGATACCCGATACTTGTTTTCGAATATCTAGTGAGGCTTCTTCGGTCGAGATGAAGTACAGACAAATTCCTCTTTTATGAATTCCTGTACTCGGAGCTGAAAAGATGAAACAGCTTTCGACCTTCCCGCAAAGAAACCTTTACGTCCCTCCGAAGTTTCAGGGTCACTCCGACATCTGGAACGTATTTATTAAACAAACCCGTCACTCGCTTCGCTAAAGGAAGCTCTACAACGGCTTCAGGTTCATCTCCGTCGGATGAAAAATCCGCCGAAGCATCAACCTGGGAGGGATCCCGCATGTCATTCCTATCCGAATTGCGGGACAAGAGAGTCGGATGAGATTCAAACAAAGAACGTGAGAATCCGCCACCGAAACAATCTCATCCTCTGATGAGGAAGCATCCAGTTCCTCAACCGGAGGGTGTGACCTACCCATGGAGGTGAGTCGGAGTGGTGACGTACGCTGCCTCGTAACGCTCAACCCACTCTCGAACCTCCGGAGGTACACACAAACTATCCGGATTGGTATCCGGTAGTTGATGCCGACCCGTTAAGGAGTGGCCAAACTCTGGGAACAGGTTCCCAACGAGAACCGGATCCGGGTCGCAAAGAACGACGTCTCTCCGAACCAAAAGTGCCCGCCTGTAAAGGGGCGCTGTTCCGCGCAGGAACCGGATCGGGATCCGAAAATGTAAGTCTACGACGCTTCGCTACGGAAGGGCCCGCACCAAATGGTCGGTACCGATCCGAGAAGAAACCGAATTGGAAGACGAAGTGGGAATCCGACTTGTCTCCAAACAAAGAAGCGTCTGCCTGTAACGGACCCTGGTTCGAAAAAGAAACCGGCAAGGGATCCGAAACACGGACACGTCTCACGGACGTAGTATCCGAAACAGAAGGGGACGCACTCCGAGATGAAAACGGAGCGAGGCGGACCCCCGCCACCAAAGTGTGGCGGGCCGGATATAGACGGGGACACCCCGCTCTGCCGGATACCCGCCGACGCGACAGAGCGAAAGCTCTGGGCGTGCCATCCGGTGTTAGTGAGTAACCGACAAGGCGGCCTACTATCCGAGATATAGGGCCGTCTCGAACGGTACTCACTCCCAAAACCAGTACGGAAAACCGACTCGCGGATCCGATTTACCTCAGTTAAGGGTACGGCGCCGATATCCGGTCCGGACAAACTCGATACAGAAAACCGAGCTCTCGGTCCGTTATGCCAGGCGAAGCCAGAGGCCAACAATGGGATTCGGCACCGTGAGAGAAATGAAACCCGGCGCCTTCAGCAGTACTGAATTAACCAGAGAACCGGCCACCGGTTGTGAAACCGATGTAGTAACCGTTTTAGATCTCCCGTTGATCGAACGTGGCAAAAGGACTATCGGATCCGGCGCGAGGGCCGTAATCGTCATCGTCCTTGGACGCCGCCAGTCCCGTCGGTCATCAACGGTCCCGTACTCTGAGGGACCACGAATTCCGAGCAGCTAGGCTTTGCGCCGGTGTTCGACCCAATAATACTCACCGAAGTTCGAGGTGGTGAAGAAGGCGGAAGACAGCGTCAACGCCTCCTCGAACGACAAGCCTCTCACCCCCGCAAGGGGGGACTTCTCCGAAGAAAACCGCTTGCTCGCTAATTTCTTCACCCGCTTCCTTTTATATGAAGCAGGGCGCGAGAAGAAAATTAGACATGATGAATCTGAAATAAAGAAAGAGAGAAAGTGTTAATACACAAAAGGGGGTAAATAGGCGGGTCTATCAAGAAGCGGAGCAACAAACAAGCTGTGCACCGCAACACACACAACACTCAAACGTAAACTACGACCACGTATTACATACACACAGTAAGGAACGTACGAAAGTCTACGGGAGAGAGAGCGAGAAAAGTGAACGATCACCGAGAGATAAACTATCAAAATCTCGGCAAAACCAAAAAACTAGACCCCAAATAAAGCTCAGAATACTCAATATGATTATCCTGAGAAGTTAAACCCTCGCAAAAAACCGCAAAGTAGTCCCAAAGGGAGAAAAACACGCTATTTTTGGCGCAGGCAAAAATGTACGACTTATCTCGACGGAGGCGAAGAGATTAGAGGATGAGTATTAGATCGCGCGCGGCCGATCCTCGCCAATGGAGGGCGCCATCATGGGGGTGGGGGTAAAAAAGCAATATGATAGGGCAAAAAAATTTCGTGCAATTTTCGATTATGGCGATTGAGGTCAAATAGCAATGGTAGGCAAATGTATATTTCTATTGAAGTAAATAAACAGTGTGTGAGTGACATGACAGAAAAAAGACATGGGCTTCTGATCATTGGTTATAGTTGGATTGTGCGCAAGTAGATCTCTAAGGTAACATAAGTACTGTAAATGTACATGAATAGTTACCTCTTTGACATTATTGTCCTCATCAATCATCCCTCTCTGTGGAAGATGGTCCGCCCTATGTGTCGTGAGTGACACGACATCCAAAACGTGAGTGTGCCTTTAATCCAACAATTCAAGTAA
Source organism: Paracentrotus lividus (assembly GCA_940671915.1). NCBI lineage: Eukaryota > Metazoa > Echinodermata > Echinoidea > Camarodonta > Echinidae > Paracentrotus > Paracentrotus lividus. The sequence continues at coordinate 73,468,671 of CALNVZ010000174.1, read as the reverse complement.
ATAACTAGATCGAAATTACTGTGTGTATATGCCATGTTAGAGTAGTCCATGATAATTACTTTAAGCAAAAAAAATATCTGTAAAAAGTGACTGAATTATAAGAATAAGAGACATTTAAAGCACCGTAGTCCCATATGTGCAAATTCCGTTTGATCAATTATTCAGCGTAAGAAAACTGATCACATAATGTTTGAAACAAAAATAATTGGTTGTATTGTAAAGAAGCCTTTGTTGATTTCAGATCCCAATTTGCATTTTCAAAGGCAGGGCGCCACAATGAAATTTCAGCTAAATGTCCACTTAGTTTAATATGACCAATATGTTATGTCTGATTGTCGTAAAGCCAGACTCCAATTATGCATTGAATTATGCATAAATAGACTAATTTGCAATTTCTCAAAACTGGCTGGTCGCGGTGAAAATGTTAATAACTAATTGCTAGTAAAAATTATCTACATTTTTATACCAAATTTGACACAATTTGAAGAAAATTATGTTTATATTAATGAAGCCGAACCTTTGACCTCAATTTTGGTCACAAACGGTCAATTAAAAAAATTGGCGACATATATTTTCTGATTCGTGTGATCAAGAAGAAACATTTATAAATATTGCCAAACATTAACATGACTTGCAAACGAACTACATACGTGGCCCCACTAAATCAGGACAAGGTTATTTTAATTGGACCAACAGGTAGTTTTTTATTTTCACCTCTGTCATAGTGGTACACACATGACATCTATTATTGGGAATGCCGAGTTATCTCTTATTCTAAATTCTGAAATTTAGAAATTTATAAGACAAAGACTCCTGTTAGTAACTTGAATATTAAGGAAGAATTAGGACCTTTTTTCGTATGAAACTAATAACTTACAATCTGGCATTTTCCCTTTGAGTGTATCTCCATCGTCCATTGATACATCGTCATCTTCCAGTCTTGATCTTGGATTTATCTGTGGCTCACTCCTATCGTTCATTCCCCTGCTGCTGCTACCACCACCACCTCCACCACGACGACCACCTCCTCTCCTATGTCTCTCCTCCACCTCCTCGTCCCACTCTCCATTTCCCTCCTCCTCTCCTCTCCTCCTTCCTCTCCTCCTCCTCCTCCCTCCACCACTCCCTCGCTGCTTCCTTCTCCTCCGCCCCTGCCCCTCCTCTGTAACCACCACTATCTCTGTCATTGTATCTGTTTATATCATAGTCATTTTGACCTTGTCCTCTACTTTGAAAGTTGTCATTTCTGTTGTATGCTTCATTTTGCTCTGGGAATCCAATCAGGTCTGCTTCCACCTCTTCTTCCTCTTCCACTACCCCGTCCTCCTCCTCCTCCTCCTCCTCCTCTTCCTCCTCCTCGCCAGTGCCCACTTGGTACCTCTCTGGTGCGATCATCATGTCCTTAAGGTTCCAGGGAAATTGAATAGGTAGAATACAAGAGAGATAATGGTCAATTGTCAATATTTTTATTGTACTCATGGGTGTCACTAAATTATTTGAAAGGGATGTGAAAGACCCAAATTTTCAAACATACATAATACCCCCCCCCACCCCCCCCCCTTCCCAAAATAATAATGAAACTGTTAATCCATCATTCACGCTTTGTTAACAATAAATATACTGAATTTATTAATGACCTTTTCACCAGATACAAAGCGCATTTAGGCATTTAAGGTGAAGAATTGTGAATACAAACATTAAAAAAGGTCCACTGTCACTTGGTATGGCCAAACTTCCTACGACTTTTTAGCTTTGACATAGCATTTTTTTCATACCTGTTTATCATTTTAATCGTTCCAATGCAATGATGTATGGCAATGTTGTTTGTATGAATGACCTACGACATGATGCAGTCCCATTCGTTGAAATGATGTGATTGTGGTGGTGTTGTGGTATGAATAGCTGTAGCCCCCCTATGTGGGAAGTGCCTTGACTAAGTCTGCGCACCTCAAATTTGACCTCACTTTCAATACAAGTAAAACATTATTTTAAGATTCATCAATGTTAGTCCATTCTTCATATTATAATGATCAATGAAGCAGAAAATTTTATAAAATCATTTAAATCTACAACTTATACAAAAAGTTATCAGACATCTGCAAAGCGGCCTTTTGGCGTTCTGCAAATTCTTTTACCTCCTTTTACCTGAGAGATGTCGCCGCTAGTGAGGGTGTTTTCTCCTCCGCACCTCTCAAAGCAGCGGCATCCTCCTTAGTTTCATAACCGTCATGGTTGCCCTCCCGACTTTTGTCGGTGCTGGTCGTAGCAATGGTAGGCAAATGTATATTTCTATTGAAGTAAATCATAAAAATTAAATTCTAATTTTATTATTTACGATATGGAAATATACATTTGCCTACATTCCCTCCCTCCGTCCCCCTATCCTTTGCAACATACGGAAGTTTCTGGGGCGAGAGAGTTAGAGGATGAGTATTAGATCGCGCGCGGCCGCATCCTCGCCAATGGAGGGCGCCATTCATGGGGGGTGGGGGGTAAATAGGCAATATGATAGGGCAAAAATTTCGGTGCAATTTTCGATTTATGGCGATTTGAGGTCAAATAGCAATGGTAGGCAAATGTATATTTCCATATCGTAAAAAATAAAATTAGAATTTAATTTTTATGTTTAATCATAATTTCCAGGACCAATTGTAAAATTAAAATCCAACTGGTAATGACACATGCCACTCCTACATTATACATTAAATGGTAGTCATGACCATTCATAACCGACAAGTGCGAAGATATGCGCCCTTCTATCAGTCCAATTGTCGTGTCACTCACGTTTGAATGTGGCCATATCCATAGACAATATCAATAGCAACTAATCAAGAATACAACATAGGTCGTACTAGCCTGACACTGCTGCCACATTCTGGTGACCCTTATGACCTTGAAATTAGGGCAAAGGTCAATTTATATGATGATTAACAAGTCTGGAAAAGGCATCATTTTAGCAAAAAACCTCATTTTCTGTGAACTTTGACCTTATTTCTAGGTCGATTGTGTCAACTAAAAATATGAAGACATATATTTTATGGTTGGTTGCATCAAGTGAAACATATTCATGTTAGTTACCAACATAGCTTATACATCGAATAGGTTAAAGGCCACAATTAAAGAAAGAGGTTTTGACCAAAGAGTTTGGTTTTGACCTTAGTGTTTGGGTAGCATTACTTGGAATATTCCATTTATCACTGTTAACGTGTTCTACACCATGAACCAGGAAATGTTTGTTTTCATTGACCTATGACCTTTAATTATGATGAAAAGTCCCCAAAAATAGTAGTTTCTGGTATTTCCAGGTTTTTAGGGTCATGTTATTTGAACTTTGACCTTATCTGAAGGTCATACGTGTCAATGAAAAAGTAGCAAGGGTGATTTTCTGATTCATGGGGTCAAGTAGAACAAAGGGAACTGTGGATATCTACATGATTAAGCTATAAGGCCAAACAGGACTATGGTCAAGACAGAAAAATTTAGCCCAAGGTTACGTATTTCTTGAACTTTGTATGTGTCTTGGGTCTACTTGACCCCATGAATGAGAATATCAATGTTACTATTCTTTTTCATTGACACATATGACCTCAAGATAAGGCCAAAGTTCAAATAACATGCTGCTAAAAATCCTGGAAATAGCAAACACTAACTATATTTTGGAATTTTCACCTAATTTACAGGTCATAGGTCAGTGAAAACGAACATTTCCTGGTTCATGGGATCAAGTAGAACATGTTAACAGTATTAAATGAAATATTCCAAGTAATGCGGCCCAATAACACTAAGGTCAAAACCAAGCAATGTCAGGCTAGTATGACATATGTTGTATTCTTGATTAGTTGCTATTGATATTGTCTATGGATATGTAATGTCTGATTGTCGTGAAGCTTGACTCAGTTATAATGCATTGAATTATGCATAAATAGACCAATTTGCATATTGCTCAAAACTGGCTGGTCTGTTGAAAAATGTTAATTGACTTAATTGACTTAATTGCTAGTTATAAAATTACCTACAATTTGAAGAAAATTATGTTTATATTAATAAAGCCTGACCTTTGACCTCCATTTTGGGTCACAAAAGGTCAATTAAAAAATTGGCTACATATATTTTCTGATTTGTGTGGTCAAGTAGAACACATTTAGAGCTATGTTGCCAAACATTAACATGAATTGCAAACGAAGCCCATATTCTGACGATTGGTGGCCCCACTAATTGGTTAAAATGGCACAGGTAAACTTATTTTCGTATTAAATGGCAGTGAGAGCAAATGCTCTTTTGATATTTACTGTATAAGTTTTTCTTTTCACTAAATCTCATACAGAAAAAAAATAATAATAAAAAATTGAAGTTAAATCTAAAGGTAAACTTATCCATCTGACACATAAAGTGGAAACAATTCTCTTTTCTTCAACAACAGTAACCCCTATGGAGGCCGTAAACCAGGACCCCATCAAAAGAAATCCCAGAACAACGATAGGAGAAGAGGGGTTTCATCATCATCATCTATGTCTAGACTAGGTTTACCATTCAAGGATGGTTCAAGGCACAGTGGTGGTGGAAGAGATGATGAAACATGGTGTAAGGTTACTGTGAGTATTGGTTGAGTCTTATGGAATACTCTCCTTCTTTCTTGAGTTTCCAACAAACTTATTCAATTAGATACGGTAGTAGTGTGGAATTGTAATTTGAATATAGATTCAATATAAATTTGAATATTTATAAATAATAAATAAATACAAAATGAATGATTCTCTTAATAGTATTGAATATTCTCATATGTGAAATCATTTACTCTATTCCAATTAAATACATATGATTGTAATAAAGCACTAAATACAAATATTGCATGAATGCATTGCCATGCTTCAAAATATATTGTGTTCCTGTGAAAAAATGAATGTATGTGAGGATAGCAGTAGTAGATTTTGAATAGGGAAACACAGCAAGTGTTGACAATTTTATGATTACATGTATATACTTGATATTTCACATATTATTTAATCTGAATTTTATTGTTATAATTATGCAGGATATGTAATACACTTTTCTCTTTCTGTTTGTTTTATGATCAGATTCCATATGGTAAGAAAAGTGACAAGGAGTGGCTCATCAAAACCATCCAAGGTGCTTGTAAAGAACCATTTATACCACAAGAGGTAAACTTATTATGTAACTAAGAAGTATGAATATAATAGTAAGGAAATAATATCAAAATTCATTTAGAGACCCCTGGTATAGAAAGACCATCTGATTATCAAGAACCACCTTTTAATTTGGTTCATATTGTGTGAAAGGTACCTATGCTATAGAATCATCTGTCTATTAGTATAATATACAATTTTTCTTTGCTCCTTTTGGACAGTTATAATAATTTTATTTACAGGTTCAATGTATAGCACTGAGTCAAAATAACTTTATATTTCAATCTCAATTTTCTCAAGATATTCTACATTAACTTGATGATTTGTGAAATTATTTAGTTTGTAATCAGTCTCTTTCCAATACGTTCAATTAAATACATGAGCATCACATTAATACATTTCTTTAAGAATTAATTTTTGTCAGTATAACTTCTCTGAGAATTCTTTTATACAGTACTTGAACTGCATTTTCCCTTAATGTTTGTGTTTTTGCAGTTTTCGTATGATAATCAGCATGCTGTATTCTATGTGGATGATTTGGCTACTGGTGATGCATTAAAAGACGTCAGTAAAAGAATAACAACGCAAAGCGGATACAAGGTAATATATTTTACCCAAATTTTAGCCACAATGAAGTTGAAGCTCAATTTGAGTTGTTGTATCCAAAGTCATTTTGGAATGAATCTGTTAGATATGTCCTCAAGTTGTTCCATTTGCATATAAATATACCCATACCACATGTATTCATGTTTCATTAATAATTTGAGATGAAATTTTGAGTAAATATCTTAAAAGTAGGTCAAATTGAGACTAGGAGTAGACCATTATCTCACAAGCAGTCTGAGCGCAAGATATTGCAGATATGTTGCAAATTACAAGCACTTGCTTGGACGACCCGACACAAGATCAGAATCAATCCTTATTTTGCTCTTTTCTGAGGAATCACCCAATTTTCTGCAAATTGTGATTTCTTGATTTCATAATTGTCTTTATCCAGGAAGTCTATTGTATATTATTGAAGTAGTGAAACTTTATATGTCCTTGATATTTATTCACTGTTATTTCTACGCAATGATTGTTTTGTGCTGAGCGGCTTCAAAATATATTTGCCTGCTCTTAACCCTAATCAGACTGGGGGGGGGGGGGCCATCATGGCCCCCCCCCCCTCGACATTTTCCGCGACCACTCCGCCGCATGAAATTTTCTGATCACGCTGCTTGCTGACTTTTTACTTTCAAGTCTCACGCATCTTTTGAAACCATTTTCGCTAAAATCGGTAGTACCGTTACAACGCTGCACGATTTTCAAAAATATCCGTCAGACCGAAAATGGCTCAAAAACGTGATATTGTGTACAAAGTCAATGCAAATTGAGTTTTCTCACCTAATTCATAAAGATATGATTATTTTCACTTTCATTGGCTGAAATCAATGTATTTTAGCATATTTATGCTTAAAAATGGTTCTTAAATGATTTTTGCATAAAAAAAAAAGAAAAACAAAAGGTCGAAAAAACAAAGAAATACATAAGAAATTCATAAAACAATAAAATACATAAGAAATTAATTTTGAAACAAGAATTTTTTTCTAGTACAATTGTTAGGAATGCTATAAGGAATAAAATACACAAAATTAGCATTCTAGGAGCTTTATTTTTTCAATTAGAGCAAAAAGTATGATTTCATGCATAAATTAGCATAATTAATTCATATTTAAAAAATTCATATTATTTTGGAAATATTAACAGCGCAGTCTTGTAGATTACATGGCTCACTACCATCGTGCAAATTTTCGGCGCGGTCGCGCGATCGGCGGCCGAGATCTTAGGGGGGGGGGGCCATCATGGCCCCCCCCCCCCCCCAGTCTTGACAGCTACCAAAACACCCCAGTCTGGTTAGGGTTAAATTCGCACTGCATTTAAATATACAAATGTAATTGAACCCATTCAAAACGTGCATAAGAAAGCATGCTTATATATTCACGTTTTTAAATTTGCGCCTGAGCGAAATCCGCGAAAAATTATTTCCTGTGAATATTTCTACAGGTACAGTACAATTATGTTTATCATATTATCAGATCATCATACAGACTAGACCATGCAGACCACCTATTAAGTCTATCTTCAATGAGAAGGACCAAGACCTCCTCAAACAAGTGATGAGTAGACGTTACGACCCCTCATCAAAATCTCTAGACCTAGGTAACTTCACTAACGATGCTGGTAAGTATGATATATAACTGAATGAAAACAGCAGGTTAAATTTTGTTTTTGTGCCTATTCCACTTTTGTCAACAATAATGAAAAATAATAAATTTGATTCAGAATGTTTTGCCTGTATAATCTTGTTTAATGTCATATGCATGTATTGGGATTATTCAATTATACAAAGGCTAGGTCATTTTTATTTTTGTTTAATTTAAATAGAATATAAATAACAAGTAGCTCACATTGCTGAATCCTTATTTCAGATGTGTTTTTTTTTTTTATACAGGCATGAAATTCTGATTGTGATAATTTATAGCCATGTTCCAACACACAAAAAGGGAAAACAAATGAAAAAGTTAAAGATATTCTGAACTTTGTGTATTTATGATTTTATTGTGTGGATACATGCTTCTATGTTTTAAATAGTATTTTGTAGCTCATACCATTGTCTCTCTCTCTGATGTCTTGATTTCTTGCAGATTTGAAAGGAAAGCTATACATGATTTTAGAAAGGCCTGCCCACTTTGCAGCAATCCTCAAAATAATTACTGAAAACATTCCAGAGGTAAACATGACATATACTACTTTCATACTCTTTGTCCTATTTATGTTATAATGTTGTTTCCGCGTTATTAATCTAATATAAATCGAAATAGAAATTTGGAAATTTTATGTCCAGAAGGAAAACAAGGCCCTGGCCAAGTTTTGATTACTAGTGACAGTTTATCATTGGCAGTTGTACATTTTTATGCCTCCGCCACCGAAGGTGGTGCCGGAGGCATTATGTTTTCGGGTTGTCCGTCCGTCCGTCCGTCCGTCCGTCCGTACTCCGTCCGTACGTCCGTCCCGTTTTCGTTCTCGCGATAACTTAAGAACCGTTTGACGGATCACTTTCAAACTTGGATCATGTATGCATATGGTAGGGACAATGATCTGATTAGACTTTGGGGTCATTAGGTCAAAGGTCAAAGGTCACAGAGGTCATTGTATGCATGAAAATGGCTCGTTCTCGCCATAACTTAAAAACCGTTTGACGGGTCAACTTCAAACTTGGGTAATGTGGCCTATGTGGAGAGGGCAATGAACTGATTAGATTTTAGGGTCATGAGGTCAAAGGTCAAAGGTCACAGATGTCATTGTATACATGAAAATGGTTCGTTCTCGCAATAACTAAGAACTGTGTACGCGGTCAACTTCAAACTTGAGTAATGTGTGCATATGGAGGGGCAATGAACTGATTAGATTTGGGGTCAAAGGTCAAAGGTCACAGAGGTCATTGTGTACATGAAATTTGCTTGTTCTTGCGATAACTTAAGAACCGTTTGAGGGATAAACTTGAAACTTGGGTCATATGTGCAATATATGAGGGTCAATAAACTTATTAGATTTTGGGTCATGAGGTCAAAGGTCACAGGTCATTGTGTACGTGAAAATGGCTCTCGTTCTTGCGATAACTTAAGAACCGTTTGAGGATCAACTTCAAACTTGGATCATATTTACATATGGGAGGGAAAAATGAACTTTGGGGTCATGAGGTCAAAGGTCACAGAGGTCATTGTGTACATGAAAATGGCTTGTTCTCGCAATAAACTTAAAAACCGTTTGACGCATCAATTTCAAACTTGGGTCATATGTGCATATGGGACGACAATAAAATGATTAGAATTTAGAGTCATGAGGTCAAGTTAGAGGCCACAGAGGACATTGTGTACGTGAAAATGGCTTGTTCTTGCGATAACTTAAGAACAGTTTGATGGATGAACATCAAACTTGGGTCATGTGTGCATATGGTAGGGACAATGAATTTATTTATATTATTTTGAGGTCATGAAGTCAAAGGTCAAGGGTCACAGACGTCATGTGTATACATGAAAATGGCACGTTCTTGCTGTAACTTCTGAACCGTTATGGATCAACTTTCAAACTTGGGCGTGATGTGGGAGGAAAGATAACTGATTAGATTTTTGAGGTCAGGACATCAAAGGTCACTGGTTATTTATGTAAATGACTCGTTTGTGCAATTTCTGAAGGACCTTTGACAGATCAACTTAAACATGTTTATCCTTTTTATTACATCAGTAGCCATCCTTCCTGAGTTGGAAATAATTCTGATGATACAACTTTAATAGATTTGGGGTCAATATCTCAAAGATGTCATGGTATAAATGGATGTAAAATACTCAACATGCGCATGCCTTTTTTTTCCGATGTGGCAATACGGAGGCATGCCTTCCGACCGTGCGCGGTCGAAGATTCATCTAGTTCTTCATGAAGTGCTTACAAAAAGAGAATATCCTGTGACTGACAATTAAAACAAATTAAGATTTTACGATCAGTGTCTGAAGAAAATTTCAATTTCATTCATGAGAAGTGGTTATATATCTTATCTTCTAGATGACGATACTCCAGCTTGACGCCAATAAACTGTACAACTTGAAGAGTATGTCTGACCTACCCCTGAAGATGCCCAATATCACGTCGCTCAGTCTAGCACGCAACAATGTGAGTTAACATTAGGATTAAAGAAAATAGATGTAGAATTGTGTTGATTGCTGCAATGTCGTTAGAGAACCTTTAGCCATAACCCTACCGATGCCTGACAAATAAACAAAGCTCTGCCTGTCATATCAACTCATCTCACCATTCTCAATACAAGTGTAAAATAAGAGTTATAATCTACGTAAACACCATTTCAATCCATCAACTTCTACAGCCAGCTATTCCATCAATACTTGGAAGATATTTGCTTGTATCTTTTCTTGTAGGGAGACACAAAGGAAAAGCATAGCAATAGAAGCAAAATAAGATGATTAATATTGAATGAAGTCTGATATAAAAACATTTATAAAAACATTAGCATACAAAAAGCCAGTGGAACAAATGAAAACAGTCATACATTTTAAGTTGTTTCCTTTATTATTATTATTTTGGAGAGCTTTGTTTCTGTTTTCTTTCCAGCTGAGATCGGAAGCAGAGCTGGAACACCTGAAGGGACTCAAATTAAAGGAGCTAACACTCGATGGTAACCCTCTCTGTGATAACTTCAGGGAACAGTCAACTTACATAAGGTATGGCTGAACAATTCCAGAGGGTCCAAGGAAGGTTGGCTACCAGGAGAATAGCTGCATCTTGTTACCAAGCAACAAGATAGCATCTGGTCCTGATTTATAAATGGTGGTGGTATCAATAGCCTCAAAAGGTCATGGTCTGAGCCCAGTTAATGGAGTTGCGATAATATAGAGCAAAAGTTTAAAAGAAGATGATTATGATGCAGATTTAGCTTTAGCTGTAATGCACATTTTCTTCCTGATGTCATGGTTACAATCCACTGGATGTTGTCATATTCATGCTGTTGAAAAAGGAAGCACGACGTGGCATGTGTTTTGTCCATCGTGCAGTATGTACACAAATTGCTTGAGATCCAGTTAAGCATGCACTGTCATGTATTTAGGATTAAGAAATTCCCCACGCACGTTGTCATCATTGTGTTAGTGTTCTCCTTTCCAGTCTAAATACACATGAACAGATGTCTTACTTGCTGTTGCAAATGTGATGAACTTGACAAGTTTTAGTCATGACACTCCTTTTTGATGCATTATTTATAAAGATAAACAAGACTTTTCTTTTCATAAAATACCTATCCATTATTTCTGCATTATGCCCACTGCATTTTATGTTTTCATTAATCATGCCAATTCTTTGATAATTGTTTGCTAAATTTTGTATTTGTCCCTCTTTACCCCCTTCTTCTTTGGTTGTTTTGATATCTTGAGGCTGACACTATACATGTTCATAAGTTTATATTTTGAAGTAAAAGTAAAAATTACAGGGTTATTACACTGTAAAAGCAAATTTTAAAACTTGGTTCACATTAAGTTTTAACAACTGGGTATCAAATTTAGGCTAATTAATCCTTTTTATTGAGAAGTACATGTGACAGTCTCTAGGATATACATTTTACATCACTTCCAGCATGTGTAGTGCTGTGTCTCATCCCTTTTCTCCATGTCTCGTATTTCTCATCTATTTTCACTTCCCAATCCTTTGTCTGTTCTCTACAACATTGGGATGAACACTTTCAAATACCAGCTCAGAATTGGTTCCTTTTCATAACGAATATTGATACCATTTGATGAGGAGTGATCATACCACATAGTTTGCAATGCCCAGAGTATATGCCTGAAATAAGCAATCTCAGACATATGAAAATGCATTGCCAGAGACAATTTGTCTCCTGGATGGAGGATATAAAGTCGGCAACAAGAGATTGAAAGAATGAAGAAAGAAATAGTTGCAGCCTCAGCCATATCCCTGATGATAAGGTGACCTATCAGTACAACGGATGCCTTGCTGCATGTATAATGCAAGTCAACAAAGGCCTGCTTGTCATATCAACCAGTCTCGCCATCATCAATACGAAGTGTAAAATAAAAGTTCTAATCAACGTAAAAACCATCAGTGTCAAAACAGCAACGTCTACAGCCAGCTATTCCATCAATACATGAAGATCTTTGGAATGAAGAGAAAGTCTGTATCACCTTGTGAGGTACAACAACATATGAAGATGCGGTCAATCAACGTGGCCAATGGGTCACTGCAGGTCCTGACAGTTTAGAGCGTCCATGACGGGTAAGATCCTCAGTGTAAGAGGGCAACCTAAGACAGACGCTCAAACGGGGACCTGCCATCACCATACCAATCCAGGGAAGAGTAGTCACACCATGCTATGGGTGAATGAATACAAGACCTTGCCTTGAAAATATTACCTTGAAATACAAGAGTTTTCTTCAGCCACAAGAATACAGAACCATGACAAAGGTTCAGAATTATGAAATTTCATATTGAAATATGTCAAACTTAAGACAAAGGACATCTTTGGCATTGTTATACTAAGGTGTGTTCACCCTTAGGAGTGGAAGAAGAACAAAATTTTAATCCATATTATGTGAATTTAATTCAAAGGACTGGTATTTATGGTGTTCATCCCATTAGCACCTCCTATGTGTTTATATGTGTGTGCTTTTTTGTCACCCTTTCTATCCATTCTATTCATATCTATGGATTCTCTACTCTTGCTTTGTATATCATCAATGTAAATGTGACTGTTAGCATAGTCTTGGACACTTACGGGATTCTATTGCTATTAGTAGTTTAATAGGATGTAGCTCTGAAGCTAAAATATTAATAATATTACCCAAAAGTAAGGAGGTGTAGAATTAAGTTTAAAGTGGCAGAACTTTCTTTGACAAAGACTTGTGTTGACTAGAAGATTTTCTTCTGGTACCTATTGAGGTAAGATTCTTTGTCATCTATTTAGGATCAATGGTCCTTGCATGTCTAGTCTGTTCCTTGTGTGTATTCTTGCTGTAAGTTTATGAATCAGTCTATAGTCTCTTCTTGTTTTGTGTGAATGTAGTATATTGAAGGCCAATCAATCTGGAAACCCATCATGAAATCATAATAAAGATGATGTCTTGTGATTAAACTGGTAAATATAAAATTCTGCTGAAGGTTTTCAATGCCTAATTGTATTTCATTCACATCAGATATGCTCACATGTCTGGATAATTTTCTTGAGATCATATTGCTACATTTATGCAGATCAATATCTTCTCTATTCTTCACAGCTCTCCAGAAGTGTAATAATCTGTAACAGTGAGAATCTCAAACTCACATTCTTAATTTGACTTCCCTTTTCAAAAACTTAATTAAACTAAATGACCCTAGAAATGTAGAATTATCTTAAATTTGGGCTCTTGCGTTGTGAATAAATTCAGCAGGACCACCCCTTTATTTTTTACATCTTTGAAATGACCCTTTTCCTCATAGAGGTATATGTAGTTGTTAATAAACTGTACAGAAGCTGATCCTAAATGTGCTTCTTTTTCAGTGCTGTTCGTTCCAGATTCCCAAAGGTTGAAGTTTTGGTAAGTAGATCTTGATTTTTCATTTTTTGATTATTTGTAAGAAATTTAATTTTCAGGTGATAGAATACAGGTTTGCATCAATCAAAGAAGGGTGCTAACTCATATATTTTTAACACAGAACCAATATCTTTTTTTAACATCAAGGTGAAATTCAGGCTCACTATGTTATTGATGAACATAATTTATGTACATTGTGTAAAGGAATTTAAACACAATTTGGGCAAGGATAGAGAGATTCATGTGTTGTGACTCATCACAAATAGAAATTACATGTTGAAATAATGCTCCTACCACACAACTATTCTAAATGCGGATCTAGTGTGAACATATTTCAAACATGAACTAGAATTATAGTCACAGAATTTAATCTCTTTTCTGTCCTTGATGCCAAGATGTTTAAAGCTTTATGTGGAATTATTTGTATTTTATACTAAAATATTATTGTTGTGCACATTTGGGTTAAATGCAATATTAGCAACAATTTATGTAAAATGTCTTATCATACCCTTTCTCGTTGAAACAGGATGGGTCTACACTGCCCCCACCTATAAACTTTGACCTGGAAGAAACTGTTCCTCTACCACCTATCTTACCAAACTTCTTCGCTGGCGATCAAATCAAAGCACTCCTTGTTCCATTCATGGAAAAGTACGAAAATCATCTATTGTGTGTTTAATCTTGAAATACAATTTTAATGTTTTACATGTGTTTCAGGAATAGTAACATTACTATAATGACTTTTATTTAAAATATCAAATATGTTTCTTTTTGTTTTCCGATGCTAATCTAAAACTTTTCATTATATTGAACATTTAAAGCAATTTTGTGATATGTCTTTTGCTCAATTTCTAACTCCTTTAAAGTGATTATGCTCAGTGTTAGATCCAGCACTATACTAACCTTTACCAAGCAAAATTTACTTTATGAACCTAACCTAAAATACAATCCAAACACAGGCCCTAATCTTTGACCACAAATCGTAGAGCAAATATCACTTGTGACGTTGTTAATGATGAAAACATGTTGAACTAATACAGGCAAAATTCTTCATAAGGGTTGAAAACAAACTGTATAGCTACAAATTTACCAAATACATGTACATTTTATTTTGTTAATTCATCTTTCTCATAGGTTCTTGAAAGTGTATGATTCCCAGGATAGACAACCACTACTAGAAGTCTATCATGATCAGGTAAGTCTTGTCAGGTTATTGCTTTTTGAGGGTTCTGGGACAAGTACTCCTTGGACAAGTACCACAGGATTACTTCCCCCGCCAAAATCTACCTCCTAACTCTACACCTAACACTAACCCAATTTCTGGGGTAGTTGTCCTGGGTAATTGTCCAGGAGTTATTGTCCTAATACACTTTTTGAGAGCCTTCTAATGTTTTCATTTTGTTGATTTTTATGCCTCCGCCACCGAAGGTGGTGCCTGAGGCATTATGTTTTCGGGTTGTCCGTCCGTCCGTCCGTACGTCCGTCCGTCCGTCCCGTTTTCGTTCTCGCGATAACTTAAGAACCGCTTTGACGGATCACTTTCAAACTTGCGACATGTATGCATATGTAGTAGGACAATGATCTGATTAGACTTTGGGGTCATTAGGTCAAAGGTCAAAGGTCACAGAGGTCATTGTATGCATGAAAATGGCTCGTTCTCGCCATAACTTAAAAACCGTTTTGACGGGTCAACTTCAAACTTGGGTAATGTGTACCTATGGGAGGCAATGAACTGATTAGATATTTAGGGTCATGAGAGGTCAAAGTCAAAGGTCACAGATGTCATTGTATACATGAAAATGGTTCGTTCTCGCAATAACTAATAGAACGCGTTTGACGGGTCAAACTTCAAACTTGGATCATGTATGCCATATGTAGGGACAATGAACTAATTAGAATTTGGTCATGAGGTCAAAGCACAGAGGTCATTGTTGTACATGAAAATGCTCGTTCTTGCGATAACTTAAGATCCGTTTGAGGGATAAATTTGAACTTGGGTCATATGTGCATATATGAGGGTCAATAAACTTATTAGATTTTGGGGTCATGAGGTCAAAAGTCACAGGTCATTGGTACGTGAAAATGGCTCTCGTTCTTGCGATAACTTAAGAACCGTTTGAGGAATCAACTTCAAACTTGGATCATATTTACATATGGGAGGACAATGAACTATCAGATTTTGGGGTCATGAGGTCACAAGGTCACAGAGGGTCATTGTGTACATGAAAATGGCTTTCTCGCCAATAAACTTAAAAACCGTTTGACGGATCAATTTCAAACTTGGGTCATATGTGCATATGGGACGGACAATAAACTGATTAGAATTTATTGAGTCATGAGTCAAAGTTCAAAGGCCACAGAGGACATTGTGTACGTGAAAATGCGTTGTCTTGCGATAACTTAAGAACAGTTTGATGGATGAACATCAAACTTGGGTCATGTGTGCATATGGTAAGGACAATGAATTTATTAATATTTTGAGGTCATGAAGTCAAAGGTCAAGGGTCACAGACGTCATTTGTATACATGAAAATGGCACGTTCTTGCTTAACTTCGAACCGTTTTATGGACAACTTTCAAACTTGGGTCAGTATGTGGAGGAAGATGAACTGATTAGATTTTTGAGGTCAGGACATCAAAGGTCACTGGTTATTTATGTAAATGACTCGTTTGTGCATTTCTGAAGGACCTTGACAGATCAACTTAAACATTTATCCTTTTTATTACATCAGTTAGCCACCTTCCTGAGTTGGAAATAATTCTGATGATACAACTTTAATAGATTGGGTCAATATCTCAAAGATGTCATGGTATTAAAGCGAATGCTAAAAATAACTACAACATGCGCATGCCTTTTTTTTCCGATGTGGCAATACGGAGGCATGCCTTCCGACCGTGCGCGGACGAAGATTCATCTAGTTCTTACTGTTTCATATCACATGCAAACATCCCTTCAATGAAATTGCCTGGGATATATATTGCAGTGTGAATAGTAATATTGATGTTACACGATCAATAGATCCTACTGAAAATCTATAGTATTCATAGTGATACTGATATAATACTATTGTTTACTTTTATTAGAAGTAGAATTATACTGGGTAAATACACAAGTAAACATCAATATTTATGTATTCATAATCTTACCCATGACATACTACATGTATCCTTGTTAAAGACGAAATTCGATCATCCCCATTCCTCTACCTCCTAACTCGACACCTATCACTAACCCAATTTCTGGGGTAGTTGTCCTGGGTAATTGTCCAGGAGTTATTGTCCTAATACACTTTTTGAGAGCCTTGTAATGTTTTCATTTTGTTGATTTTTCTTACTGTTTCATATCACATAATAACATCCCTTCAATGAAATTGCCTGGGATATATATTGCAGTGTGAATAGTAATATTGATGTTACACGATCAATAGATCCTATTGAAAATCTATAGTATTCATAGTGATACTGATATATTGTTTACTTTTATTAGAAGTAGAATTATACTTGGTAAATACACAAGTAAACATCGATATTTATGTATTCATAATCTTACCACATGACATACTACATGTTTCCTTTTTAAAAATGAAATTCGATCATCCCCATTCCTCGTTGTACAGGCGAGCTTCTCGTTATCTATACCTTTAAACCTGGAACCTGGTCAGGGCAAGACCCGTCTCAGTCGCTACTTGAGAGAACATCAGAGCCGCAATCTGCTTGTCACTAAAGACCCAGGTAAGACATATCTAGGATGTCTTCAATGCTGATGTGATACTGAGTGTCAAGGAAGGCTGTAGCTAAGCTAAACAATCTAATCATTTGTTATAGCACAAATACAAGAAGACCTTGTTATAGTTATTATTATTATTGTTTATTATTTATTATTATTATTCATTTTGGCGTCACCTGTGCCATGGAAGGCAAAAAGTGAACTGAATCACTGTAACCCGCAGGTCTCTCCTCCAATATAACTGATTGGGGGTATGCAGGTCGACCACTGCACCGGGGTTTCCCCCTACTCTTATACAAATAGTGCAGTGGGTTCTTTAACGTGCAAAGGTTGTGACTCACCTTTACATGGGACCTCCATTTAACATCCTATCCGAGGGACGTTAAATGGAGTAGCACAAATGCAACAAATCCGAGTAGCACAAATACCAGATCTCGTTATAACAAAGGCAAAAGGTTTTGATTCCAATTTCAATCTTTTAGTAGAACAAGATTTCTTGATAATGAAGAAATTTGCTTGGTTCCTAGCACCTCATTTTGAAGGGAGCAGTTTGTACTAGTTCATTCTAATGAACACATATCCAATAATTATTTAAAGTCTCTGTACACTTCTAAAGAACTTTCTATATTATTCTGCATCTTACACAAATTTGGTTATCGACCAAAGAGACTCTAATCCACAGACTTTACTTTTGGTATCATCTTTTTTGTACAAAGAGTATTAAGTCATGGTTGTAACGGCCTGATTAATTTTGGCTCTTATGTTTGTTTAGCTCAACGGAACAAGCTGATAAAGCAGAAGAAAGTCCCTATCATAGCCTACCTTCATGATCTACCAGCCACTCAACATGATATGAATTCACTCAGGATAGATGTATCAATGGCACAGGTAATCAATGCAGTTTATTGTTATTACAAATTACTCTGTTTACTCTTTCTTGCAGGAGAACCATGATTTGAACCATGATTGTGATTAGACAATACAAAATCTTAATATGAATTTCATTTTAAAGCAGTCAGTATTATTGTTGTCATAAAATTATAAAAGAAAACTGAGCAAAAACTTTCTTTGACAGTAGGGGGGGGGGGGGAGAGGGGGACATCGAGTGTAATAGAACTATTGTTTTTGATTGTTTTTTTTGTTTTTTTTAATGGATGGAAAGTGTATATTGATGATTTCAGAAGGAGAAGTGTATAATATGGATGTTGCTTAAAATTCCTATTTATTCATTTCTTTTTAGGGGAGTCTTCTGTGTTTCACAGTCAGTGGTACATTTAAAGAAGGTAAGATGGTGTCAATTGTTTAAAGCAAAACACCTGGGGAGCATTTCATGAAACAAATATTCACTGATTCTCACTGACAACTGTTATAAGCTACTGAAATGGTTGCATCTGATTGGCCGAGAGCAAATTTGTCGGATAAAACGTCCGACAAGTCCTTTCATGAAACGCTCCCCAGCTTTGCCCTTAATACTATACAGAAAAAGCTACAAATGAGATGGTTATGTATTTGTAATGGTTATATACTTTCAGGTTTGTTTACGTTAACTGATGAGACTTTACTTCCAAGAAAGTCCATAACATAGTTTACTGACTATTAAGCATTTAAATGGAGTCAAAAGAGCCTGAGCATTTAAATAATAAAGATAGTGGTATGTCATATATTTTTGCTGCAATCTTGCAATGGGCATTTTGATACTGCATTAATCTTGAATTATCAATTCCTCCATATAGGAATTAACACTGTTGTTCTTTGGGGGTAAGTATTTATTGTTATCAATCCAGTTACATAATCAATCATATTAATTGATATCTTTAATTTGCTGTTTTCAGTGACCAGCAAGTCTAATGATGAGGTAGTGATAGCATTCAGTAGGGTGTTCCTAGCTACACACCATCCCAGCACAGGTCTATGTATTATCAATGATGAACTCTGTCTAAGACCTGCTACAAACCAACAGAAGGTACTGTATACATTCTAGTAATGAATAACTAGCTACCTCCCTACCCCCCTTTGCCTGCCAAGTTTGACTATAGTCACAATTGTACTTATTAACTATACAATCGTAATAATTCATTTTCTCTGTAATGGCTGGGCTAAAATATCTGGAAATCACTGATAATGCCAGGACCGTGTCTGTGGCATTACTTCTCGTAGTTCATACTAAGCAAATATTGTTATACTATTTTTAATAATTGAAGAGAAAAGTCTTCTTTTTTATGCTTAAAATCAATGTGGCATGCAAAGAGTTAATATGTCAATACGAAAGTTTGCCTGTCAGAACGAGGTGTGTACTCTTGTTATAACGAGCACGGATAGTATAGCAATATTCAATGTTATTGAGTGCAAGGGTTACGAATATTACATGAGCGTGCAAGTTGAACCTTGATCTATTCAACGACGCGACAGCGGAGTTGAATAGATCAAGGTTCAACTTGCACCGAATGTAATATTCGAACCCTTGCACGAAATAAAACATTGAATATTGCTTTTATACAACACTCGATGTCTACCGGTACTAGATTCTAAAGGTTAAGATCTAATTTAGCCTACTAGGCTAGCCTAGACCCTCTAACGTTAGATCTGGATCTAACGTTAGAAAATTAACTGTTCGATTTAGATCTAACGTTAATCATCACTCACCAGATATCAAATGAATATGCGTTGTCCAACCTTAATTAATCTGCGCAGTCCAACACTAAAAGCATCGGTAACAATCCAAAACGATAAACTTGCAAATCAACACTGTCTTGTCCCCGTCTAACAGCTGAACATATTAGCGATCGTGTTCCGTGTAGAAATTGTGTGGAACTGCACTGTACTGCGTCGCCCTAGCCCTATGCCCTACGCGCACAAAATCGGTTTAGTACACGCAGCTATGCAGCGCATTCGCGCATGTATGTTTATGTAATTTCAGTGTGTAGATCTACGTGTCATCGATCTTTGCACGGGCTACGTCATCTGTTCAATAGCTCATTCCGCTGAATGTCATGTGACCCACATTCATCCAATCAGCTGTCAACAATCTTTGTGTGTGTTGTATAAAACAATATATCGTTGTAACGTGTTCAGGAGAAAATTTTGTTAGAAGATTAATTCTTAACTGGTTGAGGACAAGCTGATTTGGCTATAACACACATTTCCCATAGACCTCAGCCCGAATATGTTGGGGCTCAGTCCTCAACGGGTTAATGAAGATGATTCAAGGTAATTTGCTTGATCCCCAGCCCCTTGATATGAGAAGTGTAGACTGTATGATAAAGCCTGTTGTAGAGAGGTTCATGATGTATTTACTGTTGTGACCACCACATAAGGTAATTTGAAATTATTGTGCAAGATAACAATTTTTAGAGTAGATTCTACAACTGATTTTGCTCTGATCATTACAGAACTCGTTTGCGAGTCCTGGACCTACGCCATCCACCAGCCCTGTCAACGTTCCTCAGACGATACCAGCACCCATCCCACAGGGAATCACTCCAGCTCAGCAGGAGATACTAGCTCAATTCATGAGGGTGTCTGGTATGAATGCAGAATGGTCCATCAAGTAAGAAATGAATATATATTTATTGTCCATTTGGAAATTCCTTTTTCATTGGATTCACCGATATTAAGAAAATGCATTACATTTGCAATAGAATATACAAATTCACTGACGCTGTATGCCAAACATCCTTATCTTAGCTCTTATCATGTGATAATGTCTGAAAATTTAAATTGTGTATATATGTTGTTGTTAACAACCCTTTGAAAGGTAATGGGGTATATCTGTGAGCAAGTTTGGCAAATTGGATGTATGTTTATTTTTGTGTCACAAAGTATTTAAAGGGGAAGTTCACCCTGGAATTTTATTGGTTTTAAAAAATGCAGAAAAATAAATGAAAAATATGAATGAAAGTTTGAAGAAAATAGACCAAAAAATAGCGAAGTTATGAATAGTTAAAGTTTTGATTCTGTGACGTCACGTGCGAGCAGCTGTCCCGTGTGTTGTGTATGTCAATTCCATAAATTTGTCTTTTTTCATGGTTCTTGATGAAGGAATGGGTCAATTTAATAGTGACATGTGGCCATGTGTTTTATAGTGGGCCCCCATATAGGTGGTGTTGTTACATGTGCGCGACAAGTACAGAAATAAATAATGATATAAAATGCTAAATACATGTGCGATATGGGTATGCTTGGTATTAAATTGAAGGGAATTAATCTGGCAATTACTTAAAAGTAAAAGAAATGCAAATGGTTAATTAGTTTATGAGTAATTAGCGTTTAATTAACTCTGAGTAGCCATTTTTGCACGGTGGAGGAGGAGGAGGAGCATAAATTTCTATTTTCTAACAAATTAAGCTTTTACCTTCACATTACCTAAAATTTAAACAGTTTAATTGGAATATCATCCATTTATGATTAAAAATGGATCAAAGTTGAACTTAAGGATACCTAATTAAGCTAATTAAGCTAATTAATTAATTTACCTAAATGAGTAAGATGGTAGTTTAAATTGAAATTTGGTGTCAAACTTTAAATATGGATGCTATATGGGTAAAATGGGTATTAGCTTGAAGGGACTTAATCTAAAAGGGTAAAGAAAATATGTGTGGTTAATTTATTTATGACTAATTAACGATTAATTAACTCCAAGTACCCATTTTTGTACAGCAGATGATGGAGGGGAACATAAATTTCTATTTCTCGGTTAAACAATGAGTTATAAATATCATTGAACCTTACATGAAACAGTTTGATTGGATTGTTATTTATGAGAATTAATAGTGGGTCAAATTTACACTCATCATTAGTTACTTAATTAAGCTAATGAATGGTACATGTACATGTATAACCTCATATGTGTAACTCTCAGAGATACACATGTATACCTGTTCACATGTCTTTGAACCAAGAAAAGTCAAAGCCCTCGCTATAAGCCAGATCGCATCATTTTATCAACAATAAGAACAGTAAATATATTTTATTAAAGTGTTTACAAGTAATTAGTGTAAGAAAAAAGTTATATTCTAGGGTAAATAAACATCATAACACATATTTCCCCAAATTTTCTGATCTGAAATTTTCGCTGGAAAGATGATCGCGCAAAATTATTTTATCACAACTAACCCCTAACAAGTTATATATTGTTGGAAAGGTCTGACTTTGAAGTGTTCAAATATGCATGTTATTTTCTTGTAGGGTCCTTAGTTTTTTCTCTGCCAAGATTTTCTGGAAGTACTTTTTTCTCACCTTTTTTCACATATTTTGATCTGTAACTTCTTATGACTTAACCCTATCCCTTTTCAGAATGATTTTTTGAATTCTTCAGACAATTCTATTTCAGAATATGTATACTTTTATGGGTATAGGGTGTCAAATATAAGAATAATACTCTATTAAATAAAAACGGTACAATTCTTTGAAAACATATAATGTAACAGAAAAGGGCCCACCTCAAAACGCATGGCCATGTATATTAACATATGTTTGTCGATGTATCAACCGCACAGGTGAAATAATTAATTTTCTTCTGAAAAAATGACATTTAATGGAATTTACACTACATAACACATAGGAGAACTGCTCGCATGTGACGTCACAAATCAAAACTTTGAATATTCATAACTTCTTATTTTTTGGTCGATTTTCTCCAAACCTTCACTCATATTTTTCTTTTTTTTAACTTCATTTTTAAAAACCAATTTAAACCCAGGGTGAACTTTCCCTTTAAATCTTGAGTTATAATTGTACCCAATAATTCTTCTGATCTGTGCTCTTTTAAGGTTACCAACTAAAACCTTTGATATAATTAGTAATGACATTTAATTTGGGATTTTCCTTTATTTTGTGTGTTGTGAATTTATTTTTTCATTGTGATTGGGAAGAGTCATTCAAGTGAAAATTCTTTCAAGTGTCTTAGGGATGAGGGTTGTTAAATGAGATATGAAGACACTCTGATTTTATTTGAGCCTTTTCTTCATTTATTTCATATTTATATATTTCATTATCTTTTTACTTTTTCTTTTTACACAGATGCCTAGGAGAAAACAACTGGAATTATGAACAATCGGGAAAGGTTTTCACTAGTTTACAGGTAATTTGATTTTTTTTTTTATTTGATTTTTTAATTTTTTTTATAAGACTATGACATTATTAATGATCTAAAACGAATAACAGATTTTCATTAAGCAGAGATTCATTGTGCTTTGTGGTTTGTTCACCTAGTTTATGCTTCTACTGTAGACATGCAAATAACATTTGTATAAAACAATAATGATAATCTGAATTTATCTGAATTTAGCACCTAATACATATGTTTTTAAGTGCTTTACAGGCATATTATTACTCAGGTTTCTTATATTGTGTATTTTAGAGTAAATCTATTTGTCGGCAGTATGTTCTCTAAAAAATTGTTTTCCAGTTTTTTTCTTTATAAAATTGTTCTAAATGTACATTAAAAATGTCTATTTAGCATACGTTAGCATTGAAGAGAGAATTTTTAGAATCAATGTCAAGTTACAAGTAATTATCTCTCTCTTTATTTTTCTTGTATTGCAGACCGAAGGAAAAATCCCACCCGAAGCATTCAAGCAACCTTGATGGATACATGTAAAATAATCAGAGTTTTAACCTGTGCTATGTTTGTGTGCGTGGGTGTTTTAACATTTGATTATTTGTTTGAACTGTTCAACATGTATGCCTCCAAACATCATTAATTCAGATATGTATGGTTGATTTGTATGTTTTTGGCATTTGTGCATATATGGTTTTAGAGATTATATTAGCATTCAGTCTGAATTGAAGATTGTGTTTATATAATTGAGGTCATAATGAAGAAACTGAAATGAGTAAACTCTATGATTGATATTCATGGCATAAAGAACAAAACTCAAGCGAAATTTACTACCTTTTTAATATTTGACAAAATGATATGTTCATTTTTTAAATGACTGAAGGTTTAATAGAATATTTGATGTATCCAAGCAGGTATGTTTTATACATTATGTAAGAAGGTGGTGTGTATCATATTTTATATTATGTCGGTTTGTTGTTTTCTTTTCTTTTTTTAAATATCACAATTGATAAATAATGTAAATTCAAAGAATATGTATGATATCCCGACCTAATCATGTATGTAATAATTATCAGAGCCCCTCTTATTTTTCTTTTTTCTTCTCCCTAAGACTATGTTCCCATATTTCATGTCAATAACTTGATTATATTTTCAATCTCAGGAGAATTTATTGAATTAGAGAAACTTGTTTGATTTTAAAAGATTTGTTTTTTATTATTATTTGAAAATTTGAAATGAGATATTAATACTCAAATTACATGAATCACATTTTGTAAAACAAAAACTTTACTGATAATTTTGAAGATTGGACATATTTACCTTTACAATGATTTTGGTTTTTGAATGAATGCGTGTGGCTTGATGGCAAGCTTGCGAGTTTGCACTCTCTTATATAAGAAATAGTTTTATTGTGTTCATGTTGAAATCATTGATAACTGCAATTTTACCATGGATATAAAGATTTAAACCACATATGTGATTACAGTCACCTACAGTACAGACAAACTTTTATTTTTCAATTTTGAATTTATGGTACAATACTAGTGTAAAAGAGTGTTAATCAGCTATACGCCTAATGTTTAAGATGGGATAACACCTGCAAACTTAAACATAATTTGTAAGCAGTTGTCTCATATGTGTCCAGAACCATGGACTGATTCTCAAATGTGTTTTTTAAAGACGTGGACTAAAACCGTGGATTATATAAATTTTGTGTAATAATTACGCTTATTTCAGCGCGGATATTGAGGATGGTCCAATGTGAATGCGCAATTTTGTCACAGCATGCTAAATTTACGCCTGTTGCTATGGTTTTAGCATAATGAGTCCACAGTATTGAATTAATGAGTCCACTGTTGAGTCTACTGTTTATTTAAATTAATTCAAATACGTATTACCATAGTAACAGGCATAAATTTAGGTCGCTGTGAGAAAATGCTCATTCATATTGGACCTTTCTAAATATTGGCGCTGAAATACGGGTAATTATTACCCAAAATTTCAATAATCCATGGTTTCAGTCCACGGTTCAAAACCACCTTCGAGAATACAGGCCCATGTGGTTAATTAAACTAGCTTCACTTTTCTATTTTTAAAATGCTATAGGCCTGATCCAGTTTGTTAACCTCTACTCCTTCACCCCTCCCCTTCCTGTCTCTAATACCTGTATTTGGTTGGGGAAAAGAAGTGAATGTTGCATAACTAAAAGGACTTGTCAATCTGCTTAACACTGATGTTAAAGTGAATTAGAAACTTTCAAAAACCAGTGCAAAAGGGGTCAAGTCAAATGATTTTCTATTGCTCTGACCGTAAAAACAAACTACAGAAAATTTCAGAGCAAGTTTTCACATCATTTGGCTAGGCATATGGCCTGCACGATCAACACGATGGCAGACTGCTGAGTACAGGGACTTTGTAACACAAAATACGCTGTGCATTCAGCCGCGTTGAAACGCACACAGTTTGGAAAATGTTCTGGTAATGGTATTCAAAATTTCAACATGAAATCATAGATACCTCGAACGTAAAGCAAGCAATTGACTTATAAATTTCGAGGGATTCCAGAATAACCTATAACCTAACCTGCCAAAATGAATCTATCAAATAAACTACAATTTATTCATTTATTCATTCAATGTTATTGGATCCCTTTAAGAAGTGTTACAGAAGTAATAAAGCCATCTGTGAACATCGACAGTCTAGTTGTGTAGGTGTGCTTTTGAGAAGTGGACTAAATAAAAGTCCTGCATACCTGTGCTGCAATGTACACTTTCCAATTCGTTTTAAATGATCCAATCCAACCTGGGAATTTGTAGAGCGTCAAAATCTAATCGCCAAATTAAAGGTTCTGGAACCCTGGAAATTACTCTTTGGTAACCTTTCAGGATGTGACAGTACTACCCAAACCATGAGTCACATGGGTGTTTTTGGAGAGTAAGAAGTAAACTATCCTATCACATTACTGGGCTTGTAACAAGGTTCAGTCTACATGCATCCCATCTGCATGCTGCTAAGTTGCTGGCATGTAGAAGAGGCTTCTAAGCACATACCCCAGAACACTCTTGCTTTACAAATTCACTGTATCAAGTCTGTGCTCAATTTGAATATAGCCTAGCCAAGAGTGCTATCAATAAGCAAAGCCTTGCATAGTTTCAGCTATGGTGTTTGATGAAAGTCATCCATTAAAAATGGCAGACAGTTGTTTAATGATTTCTTTGATTTAACCCTATTCAGACTGGCATTTTCAAGAGGAGATTTTGACTGGGGGGGGGGGTCAATTTGACCCCCCCCCTGAGATCTCGGCCGCGGATAGTCCGCTCGCGGCGAAATTTTGCGCGAACGTCGCTGCACATGTAAAGGGTGTCGCTGGTATGTTTTTTTTGAAAAAAAATTTCACGTATTTAATTTATGCTAATTTATGCGTACTCATGTATGCAAATTAGATGCTTTTTTATGGAAATCGTTAATATTTCATTAATAAATATAGTTATGAAGCCCAAATTTTTTCTAAAAGTTGCTGAGTAGCAAAGACAACAGTATTCAATAGACAAATTCAGAAATTTCAAATTAATTCTTTTGTATTCTATTGTTTTATGAATTTCTTATGTATTCTATTGTTTTTATTTCTTATGTATTTCTTTGTTTTTGTAATTTTTTATGCTTGAGAAATGTATTTTGATCAATATAAAGACAAATTTAATCAATCAAAAGGCTCAGAAGGCACAATTATCAGTGTTATAAAGAAATTTAGAAAAAAGCAGTATTTTGTACACAAACGTATGCAAAATGACGATTTTCGTTCAATTTAGGCCTGACATGCGATTACGTAATGTTGCGTAACGCGACAACGGAGTATCCAATTTTTTCGAACTTGGTGTCAAAATTTGCGAGACACTTGAAAGAAAAAAGTCATAAAGCACCTGGTTGCGATTCGCAGCGGTTGCGCGGCAGTCATGGATTTCGTACAGGGGGGGGTCAAATTGACCCCCCCCCCCAGTCTGAATAGGGTTAAGTGGAACCTTTCATGTCCCACTTGCTGCCCTGCTCTATACACAATGTATCACTTTAAGATAGTGATTTAGATGCATGTTGAGCCAGTCACCTTACATTGTAATGTTGTGTTACCTGTATACAGGAAATCAAATATACATGCAGTTACTGTGTTTCCAAATCATTTGGATTACAGATTGAATGGATGTTACCCATTTACTCTCCATGTCACAGAAACTTCAACTCTGTAACAAGAGAGGATATCTGAGAGATGATAGAAACTATGAGAAATTTTTAGACCCATTGGCCCGAATTCACAAAGGAGGATTCTGCAAAACCCACGGATCCGTGGATCCGTGGGTTTTTTAATCCATGGATCCACCAGTTTATGATTCACCAACAGTTGACCCAAATTATGACGTATTATGATGCTGTGGATCTGTGCATTCAGTTGAGTCCACCTTTGTGAATACCAAATTGAAAATCCTAGGTCCAACCCTAGGTTAAACCCAGGGTTGAAACCCTGGATTTTGCAGAATCCACCTTTGTGAATTCGGGCAATTTTCTTTCATTCAACATGACTCTTGACCTAGAGTCATTTTCCAGTCAACATATAAACCCTAAACCCTACTTTCTCTAATATAACAAAGTTTAACTTGTATTTAATAGATAGTTAGCACACGGAGTTCAATATGGCAGTTAATAGGTCTACCAGGACCCTGTTGCTAGAAAGTTTTATGTATAGTTACAACATTTATGTCAGGATAGGGGAGTCATGTCATGATTTTATCACATGATTTCTGACATTAAGTTTTTAGCATCAGGTTTGTTTCATGATTCTGGGGTTTGTGTCGCGATTTAAATTATAACATAAATTTTTTTTTTAGCAACAGGTCCTCCTTGTCTATGGAGTAAACATTTGATGACCTTTGGGTAAAAGCCCATATCCTGTAAATGTCTGGAATTTGTACATTGTACATTTTATTCTTCAGGAAAATGAGGAAATTGAGAGACGAGTTGATGTCATTGTACATTCTTTGTTGATAACCATACATCTCTACTGTTGTCCAACTGATTAATAATGATGATCCGTTGCATCCGTTGCATTCATAGGCACTAAATGTCTGTTAAAATAGCATTCAAAGTGCAGACCCCTCCTATCTAAGTTTATATATTTCTTGGATTGGGTATGTTTTGAGGCGTGAATTGCAGTGTTTTAGAAAGAAACGGGCTTTTACCCCATTGATGATTGTTATCGATATATATTTCAATCAAATGGATGTCCACTTGGATGATAGGCTGATCAAGATCTTGAGGTTGTTTCCCTTGAGAGGATTTAAACAAATTCCCAGACTAGAATTGTTTCAGCTGTGTATCCAAAATAGATAGTTCCAACTACATGTATCTATTATGCTCGCAACTTTTGTAAAATACATCCAGGTTGTTTCAGGGCATCCATCCATTGGAGTAGCCTCGACTTCACCAAAAGGTTGGTTGTTCTGCAATAGACAACTTAACATAGTTCCAAGATCTGTGCTGGTTTCAACTAAAAGCAGGTTTCAAACTCCTCGCCCTCTATTCCCCCAAAAGTCTATGTTTGCTTACATCCTATGTAACAGCAGGGGAGGTCTTGGCAGAAAGCAACATTTATCTCTTCCCATTCCTAACCAATCCCTTTTCTTGCCCTCTTTAATAACCTTCCTCACTTTGTTTCATCTTTCCTTCCAAATCGCAAAAACTATTGTAACTACTTTAAATAGGGTTTCTTCCATTTTCCTGGGGTAGGGGACCAAACAATGATTTGGTTCATTTAGAAAGAAGGTCATTCACCATAATCTGGAAAGTACATGTAAAACTGGTAAAACCTTCTTTTTTTTTCTTTTTTTTTTGTTGGTATGTAGGTATCTTTTTTTTTCAAGAGGGGGAATTCTGTAGTATTCTGTAGTAAAATTGTCTTGGTGTAAGAGTGTCTGCAAAGTGTACTTATTTTAACGTTGCTTTTAAAAGTGAATTTGTACTAAAAAAGAATAGGCTGTCAGTAAAATCACAAATTGTGTAAATAGTGTTACATAGTAAATGGTTGTTTACTGTGCCAATGGTGTGAATCTTTTCAAAAAAAACTTTAAAATGTTTTATAGGAATTTTCTGATCCAAAATTGTGTTTAAAATGTGTCATTTTAGCCTCTTAGGCCCAGAAGTATGATGCATGAATGGTCCTTGTGAAGTATGTATACAGAGATGCAATTTGACATATATAGGACACCAATGGTTGCGATGAATGTTTTTAAAAGTTAGATGAGATGAAAGTTTGTTACAATGAGGTTCCATTAGCTTCTGTGTAGTTTTATTTCTTATGTTACTTGTGATAGGAATTACCGGGTACAAGAAAAATAGTAAATTATTTGAATCCAAATATGGAGGCAGTATTCTTGAATTTATTTATATTTGCTTTCTTATGCTGATGAAGTCAAGTTGATAGATTGGTCAAGTAAGCATTAAAGCCTTTTATGAATGTAAATTTTATACCAATACATGTATAAGACCTGACTGAAAGTTATATTTAGGTACATGTATAAAAGCTTCTGTATTTGATTTGACATTTCATATAAAGATATCTGCAGTAAAGTTGTGAATGAGGAATTGTTTTTTTTTTAAATGATGATCAGAAATTGTTATATAACTCCTATGGTTTCATTTATCAATGTTAGAATCCATTCAACATTATGATCAAGCAATAATGGGCCTGTCAAGTAAAAACCCAGATTCACTGTGAGTTATGCCATACCATTGATTTTCAATTTGTTTGAGTACTGTTGAAAAATGAAAGTGATTAAATTTTACTGAACACCTTGCCAATGATAATTGTTGTGTGTGTGTAATGTGCATTTATTAGAATGAGAGAAAGAGACAAGATACCGTTGCTAGGCTGTTAACTCTTTGCCTGCCACATTAATTTTAAGCATAAAAAAAGAAGATTTTTCTCTTTAATTATTAAAAATAGTATAACAATATTTGCTTAGTATTAACTAGGAGAAATTATTCCTCAGGCCCGGCCCTCGCATTATCAGTGATTTTCAGATCCTTTAGCCTAGCCATTACAGAGAAAATGAATTATTACGATTGTATAGTTAATAAGTACAATTGTGACTGTAGTCGAATCTGGCAGGCAAAGAGTTAAAAACCTTGCATCTCATATTTTGGCGAAAATCACCCTTCGGCATATTTGTTAATCTCCAGGTTATTGGTCAAGTTATGTTCCAAATACCAGCTCTCTTATCCCCCCAAAAGAAGCCACCACAGCCTGTTGAAGGAAAGGCGATCCCATAGGTGAATTGGTCGCCATTTTTTTTCTCTCTCCTGAACTTTTACATTTTTGAGAGACGAGTTTTTAACAGCCTATCGATGATACAACATTTGGACATTGCCAGATTGGGAAAAAGGAGCACAAAAATGCAAAATAAAGTTACATAAAGTTATATACAGTCTTATTTCCATGAGATACTCAGGATCACTTACCTTGGATGCAAAAGCAAATAAACACATTGGCACATGTTTGAAAGTGGGTCGTGAGCACCTCATTATAAGAAGAGTGGACTGTAACACGGAATGAATTACATTGTCTCTGATAGTATTACTTTTTTGTAGTTTCATTCAATTGCTGAAAATGGACCTATTTTTTAGTTTAAATATTTAATGTTGGTAAAAAAATTTCCTGAGCATTTCTGTATCTCAGTCAATATATTGAGTAATCAAAGGATGTTTGACAGGTGCAATACCCAATAACTAAAAAGGTGCTCTACTACTTGAGCTATGGAAAGCCATAATGGCGATGTCCGTCATGGAGAATCCCTTAGCTCTCAGTGCTCGAGTGATCAGAAGCTATAGAACGCAATGGAATCCCATTTCCTTCCCTTTTTTTTTCTTCAAATTACTAATAACTGACACATAAAGTCATGGCCCTGATCTGTCAAAATGTGATAAAATCCTTCAACATTGTCATGAATATCACAAACAGCAAAAATCCTCACCATCCTAAGTTTACAAATAAAAAATTGTTGAATGAACACCTAGTATATGTTTCTGTAATCCTAGTTTGTAGGCCTTTAAGATAGTATGTGAGCCTGGTCAGTTTGTCACGGACGGACATTTTGCAAATTTTCAAAGTTTGACAGCCCGTGAAAGGTTAATCATGAGAAATATTGAAATTTTCTGTGTTTGATAGTGAAGGGTACCACTGGATGTGCCAAATGATGGCAACATTTTGTTGCCATGGAAAAATGCTAAGAATAGAATCCTTTAAATGTTCAATGTCACGGACGGACGAGATAGAAATGGGTTTCCCGACTTCTCATGACTCTTTTGGCATTTCTATCTAAAATAATTGCCAATGTTAAACAAATAACATATCATACAATATCCAAGTAATTTTACTTCGCTGCCATGTAAAAATCAATTTGATAAAAGCTCCAGTTTTTGATTGACGGCTAAAAACATTTTGTCACGGACGGACATTTTCAGTGTCACGGACGGACATTTGGATGTCACGGACGGACATCATAGGGAAACTGTTGCAGAAATCAACTTTTCTGTCAAAGAATATTAAATTTCCACGGTAATACAATTCAACAACCAATCAGAATGAAGGTTTTAAAGTCAAACGCGGATCCAGGGGGTCCTCCCCCGACCCTCCCCCTCCCACCAAATAAAGAAATAAATAAACAATTAAATGAAATGAAAAACGCCTCTTGCTACAATAATGGCTGTTATTTAAATAATGATGACACATTTGGCGACGAAGGTCATTTTTTCACACCTACCCCCCCCCACCCCACCACCGGAGTAATTTTCACTGATGTCACCTGAAATTTTTTTATTGTACGTTTTTGCTTGTCGTGTATCCACTGTAATGCAATTCGATAAATAATCAGAATTAAGGTTTGCAAGTCAAATGTGGATCAAGGGTGCCTGGTGGGCCCATCTCACCCTCCCCCCCCCCTCCAAAAAAAAAATAAATAAAATGGCATAGCCTACCCAATATTTTTTTTTTTTTTTTTTTTTTTAATAAGGATGACATATTGGACGGGCGAAGTGTCTTTTTTTTAAATCTGCCACCCCACACCCTCCCAAGAGCAGTGATGTGACAATTTTAGGGTACATTTTTGCCTTGACTGGCATATCATGCAAAACTTTGGGGTGTCCAAATCTAAAGTCTTTAAAAAATGGGGAAATCTGGATTTGCACCTGCATACATATACATGTATTTGTGTGTTATTATAGAAGGATTTTGGTGTGCATGGGGGGGGGGGTAATGTACATGATTGGATCTCATGGCGTAATCTAATTTGAATGAAATTAAGGGTTTAATTCAAGATAATTACCTGGAGTAATTGAAAATAATTAATTTCACCCAAAACCAGTGCAGCATATTGCATGTAAATACTGATTTGTCGTCCGTGACAAAAAATGTCACGGACGGACAAAATTTCAAATTCATATGAAATAAATGCATCACAATTGATAAAAGTATAATTCATACATAGCAAAGGTCTTATAATGGGGAGATAGCTTTGCATGATTTTAATTTCAAATAAGCAATAACAAAGGGGAAAAATAGTTTTGTTCTGTTTTTTTGTCACGGACGGACATTTTTTGGGTCAAAATGTTTAAATTTGTCGCACAGAATTATTTCCCCAGTTTTTAATTTCTATTGTTTTCTTGTTTTGTTTAGAAATACTTTCAACCTCTCTGTATCAGTAAAGAAAAAATAAAAAAGTTGTGTAGATATTGAACTGAGACTTATTTTACTCTTACTGAAAAATGTCCGTCCGTGACATTATTTTTAGGCACCCCCGTACAAAAATAACATATTTCAAGGGCTTCTCATCATTGCATGTCTCTGAAAATCATATTTTGATAACTTGAGATGTTAGCCTAAATCCTGAAAATACTTACATCCCCTAAATCTTAATATGAAATTTTCACCCCAGTGCTCACTCTTAACTGACCAGGCTCATGTCACTTCATGCAGACGTCTCCGCGACTTGGACACGTTTCTGTTAATTTTTATTTCTGTCAGGGAGACATCTCCACGACAGAAAAACATTCACATGTATAAACATGTTCTATTTCACCGCGACTCGTGAGACGTAGAGGAAACCTGCCCAAAACTTGTCTCAAATCCATCTCAAGGCAACTTAGATACCACCATTACAAACCTGTATGTATAGAAACAAAGACACTAATAATTAACGTAATCAAGGTCAGGTTTGTTTCTCACCACATCCCATTTTATTTTAAACAGCTCACACCAGCAGATTTTTTTAAAGCTATACAATCTGATGATTAATTACATGGAGAGCATTAAATTCAGTCTCCTCTCAATTTGCTTGATAACATATATATATAGTTTTCAATCATACACATTTTAAAAATCACACACCCAATTTTAGACAATAAAACTTAGGAAGGAAGACGGAAATGCAACCTATTTTTAAAGACCTTTTAATCTTCCTTTGATAATAAGTATTTTTAAGTGTGATTTCGTCTGTGATTGTAATATCACTAAACTACCCATTTTACATATGTAACTTATATCCTATTGAAGTGTAATGTTTCGCAATTTGTTTTCCAAACTGAAACATTTACAAACAAAAAGTTTGTCAATAGAAAGCTGGAGTTGGCACAACGCTTAAAGATATCCTCCACAATTTCACCAAAATTGAACAATGCATGAACCCTTTTTTATTCAGAAATCTTCTTTACAGACGCTTTTTAAATCTCATTTCGGCTTGTACCATTCTATAATGTCAAAACCACTTTGGATAGACCTGAGCACTATCTTACACAGACCGAGCACGACAAAAACATGGAACATTTATGCCACAAAGCTCATGAAATAATCCAACAAATTGCCAGACATATGATGACACAGAACGTCCTAAGCAAATTAAGTCTGCATGTACATGCTTCCCTCTGAGTAGGGTTAAGAGGTATTTTGGTAGTTTATATGAATTTGTATGGCTTATGCTAAAGTGTTGCGTTGTGGCGCGGCGCGGCGCGTTAAAAAATGGAAATAATCGACGAAAAAAAAACAAGGTGTCTTCAACAGCGTTCTCCTACGAAAAAAGGAAAAGATCTGGATCGATTTTTTGAATTTTGGAAAGGATTATCATTTTTCGGACTCGAGACTTAGCATAAGCCCTTGTGTGGGGTTAGTGTGCGTGTGTGTGTGTGTGTGTGTGTGGTGTGTCAAAAATTGTGTGACTAATAGTTCCAAAACGATGCATATGGATTTACCCTAACATTAAGCGTCAACCCCTTCTAACACACTGCGGCCGCTATAAAAAAGCTGCAAACGTACAATTTCCTCTTGTTTCACCACTATCTTTTGCACCGATGGGCCTAGTTCACCAACGAAAAAAGTATTAGAAAATGTAACTCTTCTTCGTTTATGGTTATATAAAATCACGATTTTTTTGCTCTTTGAGCCTACCGTCATTTTTTGTTTGATATTCATCAATTTTGTCAAAGTTTCTAGGTATTGAACTTTTTTGACTGAAGCTTCCGGCTTTATCATAAGTTTCTTGCCGACGAGTGGGCTATTTTTCACCAACGGAAAAAGATTTAAGTATTCAGCTCATCTGAAAATGTTGATATATAAATTATTCTTAGATGAAAAAAGCACCGTCATTTTTTACTCAAAAGTCAAACCATGATGCCTAGTCTGAATTTGGGAACTTGGCTATTAGCGAGCCAGGCGGCTACGGTCCGTACCATTCTGCTCAGGGAAATCAAGGTTTTTAATTCTGTGGATCACTCGGTATCGATATTGAATTAGAAAGAGAAGAAAGACAGGCATTTACGATTTTTCGTAATAATCACGCAGTCAGGTAGCGATGAATTTCCTTGACAAGAAATTGACAAAACAATTCTGCGAAAAAAATAAACGGTCTCATAAATCGCGTACGTGTCCTCCACTAAGCCAAACGCCGTGTCACCCCCTTGCCTAAATAAACAGTCGCCTACCTATCGTGATCCAGGCCGGCCATCAGATTTAACTGCACAGCTGACCGGACATGTACGTGTCAGTTCTGTGTATGCGCACAGCTATACCGGGTGATTAAAAGCGTCAAATTAGGTGAAAGAAATCGGGGGTCACAAATCATATGAAAGTTTGGTCGATGCTGTTTACGGCTATCGGCAGAAATCAAAAATCGCGATGGGCTAGTCCTGGTCACTTCCTGGTCCTGGTCCACGTTACATGGTTTAAATTGCGAATTTCAATGAAATCCTCGGTCCTGTTCTGTCCACAGAATCAGGGGCGGCCTTAGTACTCACATAATGCCAGCAACCAGATCGTGATGACTAGTCCTGGTCCACTCCTGGTCCGGTCCACGTTCACATTGTTTTAATTGCGAATTTCAATGAAATTCTGGTCCTGGTCCTGGTCTGTCCACAGAATCAGGGGGGCCGGCTTTGTACTCACACAATGCCAGCTCCTAAATTCTTTTGTCTTGGAAGACTTTGAATCCGCCATGACTTGGGCTCATTCCTAAATTTCACAAAAATCGATTCAGAATCTTTTCCTTTTGTAGGACGCCTTCAAGACACCTTATTTTTTTTTCGTCGATTATTTCCATTTTTCAGCGCGCCGCGCCGCGCCACAACGCTACACTTTAGCATAAGCCATTTGTATGTATCTCATAATCTTGTGAACTAGAATTTAAACTACAGATACAGTACTGGTGTGAGAAGTATCTTCTATCAACCAGAAAACAATATGACTCCCACATAAATATTTCTGGACTTTTCTTAAGCAAGGTAGTGAAATTGAGATACATAGAAATTAATGAGTGGTGTCAGCACTCTAATGATGTCTATACATAATGATGTTTCCATCAATAAAAACAATTAAAAAAGTCAAAGAAATAATTTAGAATGCATCAACTCTTTCAGTGCACTGTGGTAGAGTTCACTCTCTTCACAAAAATGTAGAAACAATACCCAAAGTTAGTTTATATGGTAGATGTATTGAAATCACTGTTTGTTTGTTTTTTTAATTTACATACTAATTACCAATTTCCTTAATTTTGTTATCTGGTTTAAAAAATATCACTGATTTTTAAAAAATCTTTTAATACAGTATTTTTGACATTATATTTACATTGATGATTGCATTAATTTGATAAAACAGATTCTTAAATTCAGCCATTGGCTCTTTCAGGAATATATAATTCCCATAGTAACAGTTACAAATTTGTATTGAACCCCTAACATAATTAAACACAAGTTCTTCAAAAAGTGCATTTTCTTCACCATTGCACAAGATGCTTCTTTATAAATTTATGATTTCCTTCTTCATTCATGGATTGAAATAGAAAAGAAAATGGTTTGTAGGGTAATTTTTCATATAATTTGCCTCACAAAGAATTGATTTGAATTAATAATTTGCAAAGTTTTTATACAGACATACATGCTTTAAAATTACAGATGTTAACTTATGACGGTACATTATTATAGAAGTACAAAATGAAACATTAATGGCCAGCCCAAACCAATATAACATAAGGGGTAAATAAACATTTCAGGAAAATCTATTACATCTAGAACAAACAGCAACCTCTATTAAATATACCGTAAGAAAAAAATTAACATTAATGATATGAAAGATAAATAAAGTAAGAAAGCTGGTTATCAATGCCTAAAGGGCTGAATACAAATGTACAATGTATTTCTATCAAATTTGTGCATTCGATTTCTAAACAAAATGGTAAAGGCAGTCAAATTATAAAGCACCACTGGATAAAATTATGTAGCTACTTAACCTAGTAAAGCACACTAAAAACGAACTTAAAAAGAAACATCTACACCCTTAAAAGTAGTGGGGCCTGCCAAATTAATTATATTAATAGTCTTGTTTTCTGTAACTTTACTGAAAAGTAAATTAATTGAGACTTATTACAGGACGATATCTACAAAAACGGAAACGACAAAACTCAAGGTAACAATGATATCAGCGTAACATAATGTGTTAGGATTTGCAGGCCTAATAACTTGATTGACATCTACATAAAGGGGGAATTCTGGAAATTACTAGAAAATAAACATGTTGATAAAGTATGAATTCAAAGAGGTAGAAATGAGGTTAATAAAAGAGATGGAAAGAGCCATGATAGTGAAAAGAAACGGGGAATAATTACACAGAGGGGTTCTTTTTTCTATCCTGACTGTATATGGTATATGCAAAACATGCAATGCTGATGAGAGGTACATTCAGACTTTGTGCAGCATTAATGTCTCACTGATTCACATATGTTTAGTTAAAAGTTTTAAAACTGTTGAAATTTTGATAGTACATATATGTCTGACTTCAAACAAAAAATATATGAACAAGCCATCATTTGAACTAGAGATATTTGCCATTTTAAAAAAAGAAAAGAAAAAAAAAGAAAAGAAAAAAAAGATAAAACATAGACATTTCAAATGGCCTTCCTCTCCAAGCATATCAGGACAAATCCCACCTGGACAATTACACTCAAGGTCGACTACCCCCCCCCCCCCCCAGGACAGAGTTAAGTTAGATATAGGGTTATATAGTATCTTTCTGGCAGGGGTAGTTGTCCTCTAGCCCATGGAATCCTCTTAAAGTTACTTTGTGTGGTTTTCCTCATGGTTGTTTATAAAAAGCGGATTTCTCGACTG
The DNA here is from genome assembly GCA_940671915.1 of Paracentrotus lividus. NCBI lineage: Eukaryota > Metazoa > Echinodermata > Echinoidea > Camarodonta > Echinidae > Paracentrotus > Paracentrotus lividus. The sequence goes on along the minus strand of CALNVZ010000174.1, from coordinate 73,430,922 downwards.
GAAGGCCTTCAACTTGAAGCAAATTGAAGATAAGCACAATGTTGAATTATATGTATTTCTGCAGACATTCTCTCTGGAACTTAGAAGAGCTGGATGATTGAATCTCTGCTCTTGCCAACTCCCACCCATTTGACTGTGATGGTGAATAGATATAAATAAACATGAAGATATTAACGATTAAACAAGTCTCAACTACATATTCAACATCAACAGTAATAAAAGGAAAAGCTGTATTTCCTTCACTACAATTATCATTAAAGAAACGTCTGCCAATTTGACAGAATCTGGTGGCATATACTATCAATGAGCAACTAACTTGGGACTAGAATGATTTACTTAAAGAATCTAGGAAATTTATAAAGGCGTCATAATAAAACTTTCATACATATGTTGAATATTAAAAGTAAATTGAATTCAACATGACAGAATTATCAATGCAAACAAAAGAGACACAAAATACTTCAGACACCTCGAAGTGCCAAGTTATTTGACGTTTAAATGTCAGATTGTCCGAGTGTTAAGATTCGACAAGTACAAATACTTACTTGGAATTCCGATAAGTTCTTCTGCCTTGCGGATATAGTTCTGTGCATTGATTGGGAGTTCTTCAAACTTCCTAGCATCTACTGTACTAGTCTTCCATCCAGGCATAGTTACATACTCAACCTCCACCTCCTTCAACACATCTTGACGGGCTGTCAAAAGGAAGAAGAGATCATCGTTATCAAGAAAATATATAACCCTCGGGTCTTCCTTCATGGTGCAATCGATTGGGATCTATACATATAGAAGTATCATTACACCAAGAAATTGTTCGACATATTCTCCAGGAAAATCCTGTTCACTAATCAAAATCCTATCCCTAATTCAACTGTTGCCCGAGCAAAAGGGTTATCCATACTTTGATTATAAGTACAACGGGATCTTAACCTACAAAGGTGCTTCAGATGTTTATCCAGAACATAGACCTCTGTTAACATCCTATCCAAGGGACACGGTATTACCCCCCCCCCCCATCACCTACATGTAGTTTGCATTTATGGAGCAGAACAAGAACCTACAATGGAAGCTCCAGACATAAACGTGGGGGTATTAAAACCAGCCATATCATCTTTCTTCCCATCAACTTTTGTCTGTTTGTTTAAAATTAAATTTTAAATTGATAAAGTTGAAGATTTTTTTTTTTTACCTGGGAATGATGGGAGAGGCTCTCCATTGATGAGGTACTTGACTCCAATCTTAATCTCATCAAAGATATCCAAGATGTCCAGCTTGGTCATAGCAAGTCTGTGTCAAAGGTCAAACAATATATATACGGTCATTGGGAAAGCTTCCATCAACATAACATTTCTTACAATCAATTTTACATCATTCTCATATAACACCACGTTTGGTTTGAAAAACCCAATCAAACTTGAATATATAGGACTTTTACCATTATTATTTCTACAGGAATCCTAAAGTAATATACTTGAGAAGCAAGATGCTTAACATTGCATTCGGCAAATCGGACAGTATTAACCTGTTAAAATCCAGATTGATATGGCATTTTAAGTATGCTTGTCACTTCTTTTCATAGAATTAATTCTACCGCTTTTAAAAACAAGACACGGCACTGGCATAAATGGAAGGTAGCCGTACTTACGCACTGAAACCATTGATCATGTGGACGTATTTAAGAAGGACTACATCTAACCATCCACATCGTCTTCTTCTCTTTGTCGTCACACCAAACTCTTGACCTGTACTCTGGAGAAGGTCACCAATTTCCTATCGGCACAAATAGAAATATGGAGAAGTTAACAAACTGTGCCTTTATACAGACCAAGTTAAACAGAAAATGTACTTTGTATAAATGAAGATCAGATTTTTTTTCTTCCAAATACATGTGTAATGTAAGGGAATTTAATAACTAATAAAAACATTAGTCCTCTATGACATTTAAAGATATGAAAATGCCACATACATGTACATGTATGACAAATTTTAAGAAAGAAAGAAAAGAAAATCCAAGATATAGAAAAACAAAACTGAGAAAATTTGATGAAGTATCACAAATATACTAGTAGTCCGGCATCCCAGAAGATTTATTCAAGCGAAAAGCGCCGGAACAACTGACCCCATAGGGGGTTGGGATGGACCCTGGGCCTCACAAAAATGAATTGCTGCCGGGTCTGAGCTGTGGCCTTCCCGCCAAAATCACACATTTTGTGACGTCACTACCGGAAGTCACATTTGAGACAATGTACAGGGAGGAGCACTTGACACCATCACACAAAACGCGTCCCCAACATATTTTTAGGGCTTCATTTTTTATTTTTTTTTTGGGGTTTGACTAACCGATAGTATGCGATGCACCACAATGACTTTTCCTGGCATTTTCATCCCCGAGATCGATGATAGCGACGTTAACATCACAGAGCGACGTCGTCGACTTGCGACCAATTTGTCCGTTTTTTTACTCGTTTTCGGTTTCAAATTTTGAAGTTTTGTTTAGATTATTTTTAAAGCACTCGATTGCTCTGAAACTTTGCGAACATTTTAAGCAAGTCTTTAACTTTCTGGAACATATTTGGTTATATAGGTTAAATGTATTTTTAGCTTATTTTGGGGCCATTTAAGTAACATGGTTTTTAGGAAAATCAGTCAAAAATGAGAGTTATTGAGGGTAATATTTCAGAGCCATTCATAATATAATACACGTGTTGTATGGGGATTAATACTGAACTCATTATAATATCACAAACATACTATTATCCCCTTGTCCCTACTATTGTTTCCTTATTATATGCCCCCACACCCACCAACACAAACACACACACGCACACCACACACACATATACACAACACACGCACATGAACACACACTTTTCTTCGCCCTCTCTCTCTCCTTCTTACGTCGTTTCACATTCGATATGTACTTAATTTTGCGTTTTAAGTCCTTCACGACTTCCAATCTCTTTGTCACAAATTTCTCCGGTCCCCTTCCCCTTTCCCTCTCTTTATATTTCTTCTCTTTATCTCCACTCATCGCTCCTTCTCAATTTATGACCTCACTACCGGAAATGCCATTTTTGACAATGTGGATTTCGGTACATCTGACATCATGCAATAAAACGCCTTCCCTCCCTATTTTTAGGTCTTTTTTTAACATATTTTTTTTTTTAGAGATGTATTATCCAGTAGTTTAAAATACACCACAATGAGTTTTCTCGGGATTTTCGTCCCCGATATTGACGATCGCAACGATTACATCATGGAACGTCGTCGTCGACATGCTCAAATTTGCAGCCGGGTGATTTCTGGGTCATCTTTCATAATTTATTCAAATTATATGCAATACTACCATCACAATATTCCATAATGTGCATATTTGTTACAATAACGGGTTTTCTTTATAATATCCTTTTAAATACATATCATAAATAAGTGTTTGATATCACTTAAAATGACCATTGCTATTACCAAGTAATTAAGCTGCTGAAAATAGAATCAACTTCTCCAAACCTAAGAAAAGCGCCCCCATTGACAACGATATTCGATCACAGTGCACAGTCGATTCGCTGGAAGCCTGCCAGTGTGACGGTCTCCCAAGTCTATTGGGAATCACATGTCATTTGATAAAAACTGATCCCAGGTAAGAATTTGTATAAAATTCATGATGAAATTCAAATGAATAAATTATCTGATTTATATGAAGATATCGTTATTATCTTAAAGCGATTTATCTTTTATATAAATATGATAACGAATTGATAATTAGGCCTTTATTCCTTTATTTAGTGTTCGAAAATGCATGGAAAAAGTTTGATTAAGAGAATATTCAGATATTAGAATCGGACTGTCATTAATTGTGGGTAAACTGAGATATATCATACAATTATTTTTGGTTCTTCTCGTGTAGATTCCACTGATGATAGGTAAAATCAATTGTTATAATTTTGAAATGAAAAGGCTTTTATTCTTGTTTGCCTGTAACCAATAAAGGTTGTCAAAATGGATGAACTGGTACTCGATTATTATTTCATAATTATGTATTTTTAGACAGAAATGGAAAAATGACATCCCCTGGGAAATAAAACTCCATGCAGACTATGTATCATAAGTTGAGAACCCGAGATTGGAGATGAAAGTGGGATGTTTGTTCAGCAAATCCTATGCCATTGCTTTGAAAGAGAATCAGTATTGTGACGCTTAAAATATGAAAGCCTTTATTTATGTTAGACTTTTATAATTTTAAATATTAAATCCTTATGAAACCTTCGCGAAACCCCCTATTCAATTCAACTACCAACTTATAAATTTAATTTACAATATTAGCATCCCATAGAAAGGTTGATTATGTTTATACTTTATTGCGGAAATATAATTGCATTGTGTTATGTAATACCATACATTATTTCTGGGTTACCTATTAATAAGATTTTGGAAGAATGTTTGAACAACTGGACATCCTTGAAAATGAGGAGTCCATTACCACCACATCCACCAACATCTTAGATTTATCTGCATTTGTTTTAAATCTTTTATATTTATGAAGGATCATGGCAGTGACAAGTCTACTTGCATCATTTGCAAAGGGGCAGAAGGAAATCTGAAGGATTTTAAAGCAAAACAGTGGGAGAGAGTAAAAGAGGCTGCAAGCGCCGAGCATTGCTTCAACATGACCAGCTCTCCAGTCAGTCCAATGAGATCAACGGCACTGAGAATTTAGATGGCAGATTTTACCATTCAAGTTGCCTCAGTCGTTTCTGCGCCGTAAAAAGAAAGGCGCCTTCATTCCATGGGTCGTCCGAACCGTCTTACAAAGCAACTCGGGCATCTTCTAGTTATCCGTCAAGCAATACCAGAGGAATCCTTTAAGAAGAATGCCTTTTTGTGGACTCAAAAGGAAGAGAAAACTTCGCAAAACTGAGCCCCTTAGCCAGTGTATGACTATAGATGGAAGCAGAACTATTCTTCTTGCTGCAGAAGGAAAGGCGACACCAGGTTCTTGCCTTAGGAGAGGACTTAGTTGCAAAGGAGGCCAAATACCACAATTCATGTCGACGTGAATATATAAGAGCAGTGGAAGCAACCGATGATCAGGACACGACCATTAGGAAGAAGCACATTGAAGCCTTTGATATATTGTCTCAATTTATCAACCATGAGATAATCCTAAACCAAACTCCCATGTTGGCTTCAGACCTATTCAATTTATACAAGGAGCAATTCTTTTAGGGAAGAGAGAAGATATCGACAGATATACTATGCATACCCTGATAAAAAAGATAAAGGAGAAATTTCAAGATATCAATGTTGATAAACTAGCAAACAAATCTGGAAATGTCATCTTTCCTTCGTCATTGTCATCTGCAGAAGCGTTTTCTAGGTTGACAGGAAACAGTGAGAAAATTGAAGCAATTAGGAGTGCCGCAATGGTTTTGCGCACCGAGATTCTCGGAATGCCCCAGACCAAAACTCCTTCACCGACGTCTCTTCACACAATGAAGGAAAATGCTCCTTCGATTCCTGATCTCATTGTGTTTTTCTTCCGTACGCTCGTTGGTGGATTGCAGACAGGCATGGGATCAAGTCAAGAGGTGGTTGACAGAAAAGCAATGGCTTTGTCATCAGATGCCATTTTCAACTGCAGTCGAGGAAACGTCAAGCCATGGAGGCGGGGTCTGTGGTATCATATTACATAGAAAAGGTACAGATTGTGTGTGTGTGTGTGTGTTGTGGTGTGTGGGTGTGTGTGTGAGTGTATGCATGTGTGTGTGTGTGTGTGTGGGTGGGTGGGTGCGGGGAATATAAAAGGAAACATAGTGGGGACAAGGGTATAATGAGTATGTTTGTGAGATTAAAATGAGTTCAGTATTAATCACATACAACACGTGTATTATGAATGGCTGAAATATTACCCTCAATACTCTCATTTTTGACTGATTTTCCTAAAAAACCATGTTACTTAATTGGCCCCAAAATAGGCTAAATACATTAACCTATATAACCAAATATGTTCCAGAAAGCTAAAGACTTGCTTAAAATGTTCGCAAAGTTTCAGAGCAATCGGGTACTTTAAAAATAATCTAAACAAAACTTCAAAATTTGAAACCGAAAACGAGTAAAAAACGGACAAATTGGTCGCAAGTCGACGACGTCGCTTGTGATGTTAACGTCGTATCATCGATCTCGGGACGAAAAGGCAGGAAAAGTCATTGTGGTGCATCGCATACTATCGGTTAGTCAAACCCCAAAAAGAAAATAAAAAATGAAGCCCTAAAAATATGTTGGGGACCGTTTTGTGTGATGGTGTCAAGTGCTCCTCCTGTACATTGTCTCAAATGTGACTTCCGGTAGTGACGTCACAAAATGTGTGATTTGTGGCGGAAGGCCACAGCTCAGACCCGGCAGCAATTCATTTTTGTGACGCGCG
>CALNVZ010000174.1:73411452-73424476 GCA_940671915.1 Paracentrotus lividus | reverse complement strand
AAGCATCAAACCTTGGATTGGGACTCGGAGCACTGACAGGGTCAAAGAACTTAGTGACCATCATGAATCGTTTGGGACATTGCATTGGCTACGAAGAGGTGAAGGGACTAGAGACGGAAATTGCCTACACATGCTCAAACTGTGATAGGAAACTCCAGCCGGTCTTCATTTGCTACATGACTTAGGAACAGGTAAGAATGATTTGGATGGTGAGCAAGATTACAACTAATTACTAATCCTTCTATACTACTCTGACCTCTAATACTGTTATCTATTTATCTTTAATTTTCATAATATATTATGAAAAATTATATCGTAATTACTCATTATTATACTAGTAACAATGAAATGAAAATGATTATAACAATTATATTACTAACAACAAAAATATCCTAGTGTTGAAAAATACGAATATTTTATAGTTTTAAATAGTTTTATTGATAAAGGCCTTTTTGTCCTTTTTTCAATGTCGTTCAGGATTAGCGTGGGATAACTACGACGTCAAACACGAACCCTGGATGGCAAAGACACCCTGCACGCAACAGTGGGAATATGCTACCAAAACGAGCTGCCTTCAGAGCCGATTCCTGAACCATCAGATTCTAAGTCACCAGGGATAATATCTGGAAGGAAAAGGAAGAGCTTCGGAAGGGAGGAAAAGAAGATCCCACCATTCTACACGTCGCTACGATTGGCAAAATTCACCCTTGGTCCCTCCCACAACTACATCATGCACTGAGATGTTGAAAAGAGAAAGCAAAGATCCAGCAGGAGAAGATGGATTTCATATGGCTCTCCAATCTTCAACAAAGAAGATACCCCTCCATACTGGATTTTTCTCCAATGCGTGACGATAGCCTCCCTACAACCAGGATTGCCTATATGGATCCCATCTCTTACCCCAACAAGAAACGATGTAGTACAAGAAACGATGATGCGTTCCATCAAAGTCTCACAGGAGATCAATCAGGAATACACAGTGGTTACTTACGATCTAGCGGTAGCAATGAAAGCATACGCTATCCAATACCTTCATACACCAACTTTTGACAAGGTCATAGTCATGCTCGGTAACTTCCACCTAGAACTTGCGTATTTCGGAGCCCTTGGAACCTACTTAGCAGAGTCAGGAATAGAATATTTTCTCACCGAGGCTGGGGTCCTAGCAGAGGGATCCCTTAATGGCTTTATGAAAGGGAAGTTTTATAATAGGTGTACCAGGCTTCATCAAGTTCTAGCGGCTGTGATGGAACAATCGTTCCTGACCAGATTCAGAGAAACATTGAAGACCCAACCGATCTCTTGTGAATGAAGTAGTTTCTGACAGTGACTGCAGCATTCAACACTTCCAAGTTCTTGCTGACAGATCTGCAGTTAATGACCTCCAGGCAAAATACGAGACCTTCTTCGCAGATGCTATTTCAGGAAAGTATGGAGGGACAACAGCATACTGGGGCATTTATATCTTCTTCGTCAATAGAGTGTACCGAGAGCTTCAGCGCGCCGTACGGACAAATGATGTCGAGAGATATATCCAGATCTTGCCCAATGTGATCAACGTATTCTTTGCACTGAACAGACCCAACTACGCCAGATGGGGTCTCTTTTCTTACACAAGCTTCAGAATATTGACCCACAGGCACGTAAGGTTCTGGAAGCTGGAGCAATGTCGATACGTCGCACGAAGAAGTCATACTCAGATGTGCAGTTGATTTGTCATTGGAACAAACCATTAACAAGGATGCTGCATCTCCCCTTAAGGGTATCACAACGTTCACGAATTCACACAATGCCTTCAGAAGATGGGCCATCACGCTATCACAGCGTAGCAAGGCAATAACAGAACTCCGTGAACTTGTAGCTCTCCACCAAGCAGAAGAATCAATCAATCAACTGACCAAACGAAGAATTGAGAGGGATAATGCTGATAAGCAAGCTCTCGCACAAACATTGGCCAGCACTTGCAATCCGTTTGCAAAGGAGTCTCCCACCGAGCTCATTAATATCTCTTCTGGAAGAACCGCAAAGGATGTAACAAGTAAATTTCTGCTTTCAACACTTGAACGAGGAGAAAACCTACGACTCGCTTTTCGCGATGAATGTGCAGCTGATGCTTCACGGTTTCTGAAACCAGTAAGAAAGATCAAGATGTTGAACTTTGCAGCAGAAAACGCCAAGAGATCCAAGACCACAGTACGAAGAGTGAACGCAGCTGAAGGAGCTAGGGATGTCTTTGGGCGGATGTTAGCTGTTGCCGCTGAGTCAACTGATGTACTTGACCTACAGCACATTCTTAGCTTTCCACTCACAGAAGTGCCTCTGTCACTTGCCCATAGTGACGGGACTCCCTTTTAAGACAGAGAAGGCAGCTTTGACCAGAAAACTTGAGTGCAAACAGGAAACATCTCTGTTGGCCTCAAATCTACCCGTGATATCGCGCTAGTGTGATTGATGGTGGTATCATTATTCATGAAACAGTTCTCCTACATAGCAAGTCAACATACGGAATCATGGCCAGGGATCTTCTTCAAAGAGTTTGTTCTAGTCGCGCGAAAGGAAATACACCTAGTACTAGACAAATACCAGTCGCCTTCTATCAAAGATCCAGAGCGAAGCCTACGTCAATCTACTTCTCAATCCTTCATCATAACTGGACCTGATCAGGCCAGCGCCAGAGTGGCATCGAGTTACTGAAGAGCAGTTCATTCAAGGAAGAATTTGCAAAGTTGTTATGACAGAATGGAGAAAGCCAGAGTACGCAACAATAGTAGGGGAAAGAACTCTGTATGTGTCCCACGGCGGATCTTGTATTAAACTCAAATCTGATGGGAACAATCAACTTGAGATAGATCAGCCAGGTCCCTTCCAATGTAAACACGAAGAAGCGGACCACTCTCATAGCGTTTCATGCAAGGGAAATTTCAGATGGCAACATCCTTGTCAGGTTCAAGCGATACAGATGTCTTTATAATCCTGCTTGGGCTCTGTGGCAGATCACCAAGATGAATATCATTATGGACTATGGTTCTGCAATAACAGGAGATATGTTGATGTCTCACATGTAGCTGCAATTCAAGAAAGTGAACAACCCGGCTCAACCGAAGCACTTATTGGTCTCCATGCTCTGACAGGTTGCCACTTCACATCTTCCTTCTTCAGGAAGGGAAAGACAAAGCCTCTACAAAAGATGGAAACTAGTATCGACCATATGCAAGCTCTCCGATCACTGACAAGCGACGAGGTTGATACTGCCAGCTATTACATCTTTCGTTTGCTCGTTATATGGATGTATAACATCTGACATTAACGAGGCTAGATGCAAGGCTTTCAAACGGATCAGCAGCGGAGGAGGAAAAGGTCCTCTGGCAAAGTTGAAAAAAATAAACTGTTCTTCTCTCCCCCCATGCGCAAAGACACTCGTGCAACCATATCAAAAGAGCCCCACTATGTTGCAAGAATGTGGAAGAGGGCTGATCAGACAGAGCCAACAAATGGAGCCCATCCTGTGGATTATGGCTGGAAATTAACCAACAACCTGCTTCGAACCTGAGTGTGGACCCAGGAACGGCTGTCCCAGAGTCTCTTAGAGGTCCACCTACAACACATGCAGAAGACGATGACAGTGTCCGAGATGAGGAGGAATCAGATGATGATGGAGTGAGGAAAAGTGATGACAGCCGATCTTGGAATCAGCGATGAAGAAGACGTTGTAACATCATATACTCTCTGTGAAATATGTCATTGACAATGTTTGTCTCGAATCTTTGACACATTGGTCTTGAATATAAATTTCACATTATTCACAAGAAATGACGATGCTCATTATTTCTAATATTCACAAGGGTTAGTGTCAGCTAAAGGATCAGTGTAAAATCAAAGCGTTTTCTTCTAAATTCATGGAATCGTGTGTGATATGGACAAACTATAAATAATCTGTTTTATACCTTTACACTGTGAGTCGGAGAGGAGAATGTAACGTTTTATTTCTAAACTTGGCACAAATTGGTTGTAACTCTTATCCAACAGTTAGGCTTAATTTGTCAGCCGTTGCAGTCAACTTGAAAATGTGATCAAACAACAAAAGAGCATAATGCTCTATTGACCCCATGGATTCAAGTATTATGTTATGTTAATCCCGCGTCATTAAAAAAGGGGGGAAATAATTAAGAAAAAAAAAATCAATAACTAGTACTCCATACAAAATATTTGAATTTGGGAAATAAAATTATAAATGTCACGATGAAAGCAAAAGCTAAATCAAATTCTAAAAGACAAAACAACAACCGTTTTAAACTTGCTCACCAACAACATTTTGTTGGATTCATTCAGCTTAATGAAAATACAAGGATCTCATGCTAATTACATGAAAAATTATCTCATTGAAAAGTGTAATTTGTGTCATGATTAGTGTATGAGGAGAAAAAAAGACATGCGAGGGTAGAACATGGCGGGAGTAAGACTAAGAGATATACATTTAGAGAAAACGTTTCATTAAAAAAAAAAAAAAAAAAAAAAAAAAAAATGAGATCCAGAAATAGAGGAACAGTGCACGAGGGGGAGGAGAAGATTGAGATAGAGAGAGGGGTTGGTATCAATTACATAAAAAGTACAGATGTGTGTGTGTGTGTGTGTGTGTGTGTGTGTTGTGTGTGAGTGTATGCATGTGTGTGTGTGTGTGTGTGGGTGTGTGTGGGTGTGTGGGGAATATAATAAGGAAACAATAGTGTGGGACAAGGGTATAAATGAGTATGTTTGTGAGATTAAATGAGTTCAGTATTAATCCCAATACAACACGTGTATTATGAATGGCTCTGAAATATTACCCTCAATTACTCTCATTTTTGACTGATTTTTTCCTAAAAACCATGTTACTTAATAATGCCCCAAAATGGCTAAAAATACATATTAACCTATATAACCAAATATGTTCCAGAAACTAAAGACTTGCTTTAAAGTCTCGCAAAGTTTCAGAGCCATACTTTAAAAATAATCTAAACAAAACTTCAAAATTTGAAACCGAAAACGAGTAAAAAAACGGACAAATTGGTCGCAAGTCGACGACGTCGCTCTGTGATGTTACGTCGTTATCATCGATCTCGGGGACGAAAAGCCAGGAAAAGTCATTGTGGTGCATCGCATACTATCGGTTAGTCAAACCCCAAAAAGAAAATAAAAAATGAAGCCCTAAAAATATGTTGGGGACACGTTTTGTGTGATGGTGTCAAGTGCTCCTCCCTGTACATTGTCTCAAATGTGACTTCCCGGGTATCTTAAGTAGTACGTTCACAGAAATGTATGTTGATGATTATGTGCGCTGGAAATTGGCCACAGTCCTCCTATGAATGCAGCATTCATGTTTTGTTGACTGTCGGCCCAGGGTCCATCCCAACACCTCATGGATGTCAGTTCTGTTATGTCCGTGCGCTTTATTCAGCTCTTCGTAATAGTAATCGTGTGCGTTATAGAGTGAATGTGGCTCGGACCTATATAGCATACTCCTCCCCATTTTACTAGTTTTGGTCCTATCTCTCCCTATTCAATCGCACAAAGAAATTTTAAAGCTCTAAGCTCTAACATGGACCCTCACGCCAATTCAGAGAGAGTGAAGAGTGATATTCCTGGCTATTTCGCATCGAATATTCAACGCATTTTATGTATTAAATCAATTGACTTAATCTATCCGATTGCCCTACCACAAAATTTCTTTGATTTGAGAAGCTGTTACCGCAACCTAATTCATACATAGGTGGACGTGTACATACTTCGTTCAATAGTAGTTTCGCCATGAATCCACCCAAAACTGTCCTTACATCATCATTGAGAAGATCTCTCTCTTTGAGGCCCAGGGTCCATCCCAACCCCCTATGGGGTCAGTTGTTCCGGCGCTTTTCGCTTGAATAAATCTTCTGGGATGCCGGACTATAGCCCATGGTACTTTTTCAATGCAAAAAATTTTAAAGCTCTAACATACCAATTCAGGGAATAATTTTCCTGGTATCGCATCGCAATTTGCTACGCATTTTTGTATGATTGCTACACAAAATTTCTTTTGTGTAGCAACTATTTTACATAGGACTGTACATACTTCGTTCAAAGTATTTCGCCATCCACCCAAAACTGCTAATCAAATTTGAGAAGTAAAATTATTCCCTGCAATTGCATCTCATTTCCATTTTGAAATGAAAATAAGTTATAATATATGCCATTGGAAAAAAATGCAGTCTCCTAATTACTAACAAATGCTTTAGGCTTAAATGCATTTATTTCGAAGTACGATTGTACAGGCTTATAGTTATGATACTTCAGTTTAATGTTTGTAAGTCCTTGTTACAGTATGTTTTATGAACAGAAGATAGAGCACTTAGAAACATCAGTATTATTAAGCACCTTATAAATGTTATGACTTTTATTATTAGTATATAACAATAATATAAAGATCTCTGAAGGGGAGGATAAAAGGCAGTCTCTATGTACAGTTTTCAATGAGAAACACTATCCAAAAGACAAACATGGTCTTTTTGAAAAGTTGGTGGCTATTTGCCTATACTTACATTCAGCTGCTCTGTTGGGAAGGCACCATCTCCAACCCTGGTAGTGTATGCTTTGACAACACCATACACTTCTCCGATACTCCTGGGTGGTACACCCAATCCTGTACAAACGCCCCCTATTGAGCAATTTGATGACGTCACATATGGATATGTACCTAGAGAAAAGAGATTCCATACAAAATGTCACTCTTTGTTGACTTTATACGATGAATTGTAAACTATTGCATTACTATCTTAAATAGCAGAGGAGTTTGTTTATACATAATGGTACAACATAAACAGATTGTATTTAATTTTTTTTAAGGCAAAAATCTGCTAATTAAACTTAATGGGATGATCTATGAGCCTCTGGCTGTTCATGTGCATTTCTGTAGGAGCTTATGTTTGGTTTAAACTTTCATTACTCTCTAAGGTGGATCTAACCTGGGTGATTAGACACAATACATTGGAGGGGCACATTACTGTCTGTGCACAATGGAGTGCACAATGGAGTGTCCCTCCAAAGTATTGTGTCTAATCAGGCTAGATCTCTATGGGTGATTACTCTCAATACCACAGAAACCTACAGAGAAGGTAGAAGGCGATTTACAATGGTTAACTTTTTAAAAATTATTGGATGGATATTTATATTTTCGGACTTCGAATAAAGAGCCCGAACATTATAACAGCTTTCCAGTCATGTACAATAATGTTCCGCTCCCACTGCGGCTTGTGTGTTCCCTACACACATACTGCTATAGGGAACCAAAACATCAAGACGACACACCATTGACCTCTAATAACGGATTCTGATGCTTATATCCAGATGACTCCGATTTCAAATATCAACAGTGATTCGAATAGTAAAGGGTTTTTTTTTTTTCTTTCTTACATAAAATTCACAGAGCCCATGATTCATACACATAACCCTAATGGTGTAATATTTGACGTAGAAATAGACTATCCACCATACACGCACTTTTTCCACGTAAAAATTGAATATACATTAATGACAGGTATTGTCTGGGATCTTACCGAAGTCGATGTCCAGCATTGTAGCATTAGCGCCCTCTACCAAGATGCGTTTGCCAGGCTCTTTGAGCATTGAATCCATCAGATAGACGGTGTCGCAAACCATTGGCTTGATGTCTTGTGCATATCCCTACATATTAGTTTGAGAATAGGTAATAATTACAACTCAATTTCATTTTCTTCATTTAGGGGTGGCTGGGGAGGGGGTAATATTGGCAAATACCTCGTTGTTACGTGGAAGTAGCTGACTGAATTTAAATCATACACAAATGATTTATAAGCAATTATTTACAATTTAAAAATTCCATGCAGACTATGAAATTATCTTATCAAAGCAAGGTTCAATGATAATACAAACTACTGGGGTAATTGTGGCCCTGGGGTAATTATGGCCCCTTTGTCTTTGAGAGCTTATAATTCTTTGCTGCATTACACAATGATAATTTAATTTTACACATGCCTAGCTAATCTCTTCCTACTATCATTATAAGAAAAATAAGCCATTTATATGAAATTTTGTGCTTACGGGAGCCTAAAATGTACGGCAATTACAATTCTGTTCGTTGGAAAGTGGCAAGTCTGCTTTTTTATGTAGGATGTGATATCATTAATTAAAATCATTTAAGATGAAATTTTGATTGAAACTGAAACAATAGGAAGTAAAAAACACAACAGAAAAACTTCCACCTGAATATCTTCAATAGTAGAGCTGTAAAGGGGGCTCAAATTGAAAATGTCATTTGGGGTAATTATGGCCCCCAATGCATAAACAGTGTATAAGCGCAGATAAGCGTAGATGGGGACATTAACTTGTACGCTTTTGTACATAAATATATGTATTGCTTTGTTTGCAAAATTTCAACATTTTGGCTGAACCAATTATTGATTAAATCATTGTTGGTGGTTGATAAGTGTATTAGGAATACCCAACAACATTTATTATACATTATTATCATTAATTAGCATAATATCTTTGAATTCATACAGTCATTACAATAGGGGTCATAAATACCCCAACCCGTGGGGTAATTATGCCCCCCAAAGTTGTTAACATAATGGTAAATATTATGCAAATGAGAAGTAGCAGGTTTATACTATCCTTTGAATATTATAGGTATATGGACCGACTGTATTTTTCATATTTAGAATATCATTGGACTTTTCATTTTATTCATTTTATGGTAGTAATAGGAAATGTGAAAAGGGGGGCCATAATTACCCCAGTCTCCCTTATTAAACTTTTCAATTCTGTTTTGTGGCTACACTTTAAACTTGTAAACATAATATTTACAAACAAGATTGGCCTTTCGTTATACATGTACATTATTAAAACATGTGAGAAATATAAATCCGAACTTTTTTTAAATCTGAACTATATTTCATGAAGCACACACCTTATATCTCTGTAGCTCAGACTCTACATCAACCTCAAGTTGAGGGAACAACTTCTTGTGGATGTTCACCAGTGCTCGGAACCTACAAAACAATAAATACCGGTAAATAAATAAATAAAAAAAATACACACACAAATTATTATTATTACATCTTTTTAAAATCTTCAAAATTAAAATACGTATTACGAGATATTAAACTGAACTGTATCAAAACTAAAGTGGCCAGGCTAGCGGGGTAAATAAAAAACTATTTTTGTTTTTGTTATTACTATTCATTATTACTATTTTTTATTAATGAGATAAATTCTGAGGTTACAAAAATGGTGACTTACTTGTTTTCAAATACTGTGAAATCCCCCATCAGGTCACATACACGGATACCAGTCCTGCTAGCTTTGGAGGAATAAGTTGGACCAATTCCCTTCTTCGTTGTGCCAAGACTATACAAGAAAACACAAAGATACCATGTTAAATTGTAAAATCTGCTGGCTTTAGAGGAATAAGTTGGACCAATTCCCTTCTTCATTGTGCCAACACTACACAAGAAAAGACAAAGTTACCATTTTAATATTTAAAATCTTCTTCATTGTTTGAATGAAAACTTTCAAAAACTGCCAAGGGAAGGTGGTATCACACGTTGCAGAGATGTCTCTGACTTAGAAATCAAAGCTAAAAATCTCATAGACGTCTCAGAGACTCAAGAGATGTCTCTCAGACATCTCCGCAACTAGTCCCAAAGCAAGTGAGATACCACCAAGTTCTAAAGTATAAATAGGGTAAAAAATAAAATCAACACAATCAAATATACTGTCTAACACAGTGTTTACAAGGCACTGCTTAACACAATGAAAATACCAGAATATGGCATGTATCATTAGATAAATTTAGCTCTTGGGTGTGTAAAAGAGCTCTGAGGTAAAACATATGAATAATAATCAAATAAAAATAACAAAGAAGGAAATATAAAATACAAAATTGTCTCTTTAAAGAAATGCAAAGAAAATGTCAGTGGGGGAAAAAAGGAAGAAGAAGAAGAAAAAAAGAAAAGAAAAAAAGAACAGACTACACTATCAAGAAATTCTCATCAGTGTTTGAATGGCTTCATTACCCATGATGTAAATGTCACTTTAAAGTAAATGTCAGACTAATGATTGACGGCATGTAAATGGTAATTACCATTTGGACACTCCAACATGAAGATGACATATAATGTAAGTGGTATAATGCTTGCATTTTGCAAGGCTAATCAAAATCCTCACTAATAAAACACTCCATAGCTTATTTCTGTGCTTTTTCTAGTCAAGGATTTAAACAATGTAAAAATGAAGAAAAAGTTTAAACCTTCTTTCTTATTTCTTATTCAGGCTTCAATGCATAAAGGGAAAAAATGGTAATGTTCAATTCCACTCTCTCTGTCACTTCTCTGCCTTTCTCTTCAATAATTTTCTTCTTTCCAACAGGTTTTGTCTTCTTTTCTTCTCCACTTCCATTTTCTGTTCTCTACCATTTTCTCTTACATCTTCACGACCCACCCCCGCTTGCCATCAGTATAGTGTACCTTGGTGAGTGATAAATAATCAGTAAATGCAATCTATGTACATGTTCATATACATTTACACATCATCATTAATAGTTAAAAACTCACTTGAAACAAAGCAGGACCCCAAAAAGTACAAATTTGAATACTTAAGGACATTGGGCCAACCCAAAGCAATTCAATATGGATCCCTAGTGAGAAACACTGTTCTGACCAGAGTGAAGCCTTGTATCATGTTCTATAACTACAATTAGTATTCATGTCATACATACAGCGTAATATGGGTTGGTTTACAATCAGGGTACACCCTCAAAAAATGGCCTTCTGTGCACCATTAAAAGAAATAGAGGTATGGTAATATCAAATCTACGATGGCAAGCTATTGGGCACTGTTAGAGCAACCTACAAGAGAAAAATAAATTGTTTAAATACACATTTGTGTACTTCTAAAAATTGACCATTATATGATGGCATTTTAGGGCAAAATTATTGTCTCCTTTTATTTTTTCTGATTTTGAGTCTGTGCATTTTTATTATTAGCAATCATTCAGCTTGCTTTTCCAATCAGAATCGACTACTGAAATGCGATTGTTTAAAAACTGATAAACCCAGAAGCTAGAGTTAATTTGATATTTTGTGACCATTAACTGAAAATGGGATTCCAATTCTGTCAAAAAATGTCCTCTTTGAAATCGGTGGTTTCACGCATAGTTACACATCACTTGATGAACAATGTTTTTGTCTGTAAAAACACTTGTATAATATGCCACAAAGTTATAATGTTTACTTCACCCACATCCTTTTATTTTTCAGACAGTTCACATTACAATGTTGTCAAATCACGTTCTGTCAAAAACGTCCTCTCCGAAAAATGAAGCAATTGACTTTACGTGTAATAAAAAATGTGAACCCCTATAGAAAAATAATTTGGTCACCTCATTCCTCCAAATTTAAAAGCAATATCATTTTACTTGTCTAGAACACATACACAAAAATTGAGGGAAAACAAAACAACTTTTTTTTTTTGGTCCAGTGAGACGAAATGGTGTACCCTGATCGTAAAACAACCCATATAATACAAAGCAAATCATGCACTTATTAAACATGTCTTACAGCATGTTGAACTGTTCTATTGTACCCTGAATATATTTAGCCAAAAGAGAATTTAGTAAAAGAGGTGAACCAAATTATTTTCATGGTATTTAGGTAGAATATCATAAGTAGAAAGATCCACTGCAAAAGATTGCTCTTCAATTGCCATCATAGTCATGACAAAAAAAAAAAGTTGAAATGTTCGGGCCAAACAAGTCTTTTGTGCATGTTACTCTCTGCAGAATTGGGTTAATTTCGTACCATTTTGTTCATTCTGAAACCTCACAGCACAAAACAATTCTTAGGTCAGTTGTTATCAACCAATCACTTCGAGGCAGTTTCTTCCACCATTCAATCTCTTGACCATAATAATTTTGCATGTGCCAATGATAATAGGAAGAATTATTTTGAACACCCAAATTGGATGCCATATAACCCCTCTGACTGCAGTCATCTCCAATCACAACTAATGAGCTAATTAAAAACAGATCATATGACAGCCATGTGGAGTGAAGGTTACCCGGTACTGTCAATTCACAAGAGCATTTAAGGAAGTGAAACTCCCTTAAGGTGATAACGTGCAAATGTTAATGTATATTGTGATCTGTTTTGGATACTACTTTATCAGGCGTGGATCCGGGGGGGGGGGAGGGGGGAATGGATTGCCGATCTGATCGACCAATCTAACCTTAGCCTACCCCTACATGTATATTATGATGACCTTCTTGATGGACGATGGTAAAAAAAAAAAAAAAATTGAATACCTCGGATTGCCGACCTGATTGACCAATCTAACTTTACCCCTATGTCCGATATATAATAACCTTCTTGATGGTTGAAGACCAAGAAAATTTTACACCCCCCCCCCTTCTTAACGTGACATGAAAAAAAAAATTGGGTGTACCAAAATCTCTAATGAAATCCTAGATCCGCCACTGCTTTATAATTCTATCATAAAAAGGGGCATCTCTAGGCCACTTAGGGGAGGGTGTCAAAAATTATTTTTGTCCGAAAAACAAAAAAATATCTCCCTTTTTGTTTCTACTGACAGCCTAAAAATAACATTTTTTTTTTTTTAATAGACAAATGGGGGAGGGTGTCGCACTCCCCACAACTCCAACAACAACAGTAAAACCCAAGAAGGTGATGGCACAAACATGTGTGGCCTGAGTCAGATCAATACAGACTGAGACCTGTTCAAACCTAAATACGCCCTCAGATTCACTGATCTAGTTCACTGATGACGATTATCTCCAAAACTAGGATTAAGAATTAAGGTCGCAGCTAGGCTTTTATCATCTTGTTTGGCAATGTATTGAGTGAAATGATGCCAATGAGTGGACCACTTTTCTACAAATTTGTCATTACCCAACTTTTTTGTTGTGAGTTTACTGTTTGCAACATTACTTTGTTCATGATTCCGATTCATGCACGTGCAT
>CALNVZ010000174.1:73375957-73411428 GCA_940671915.1 Paracentrotus lividus | reverse complement strand
AAAAAAAAAAAAAAAAAAAAAAAGGAAGAGTGATGATTGATACTTCCACAATGTGAACAAGGCTGGTGACTAAAAGGTCAGGCAAGGTTCAACATGAAATTATTTATCAGTCTTTTGTGTGCAACAAAAAAACCCAAAAGACAAGTTGAATCCTCGACTGCGCACGGTCAAAATATATGCCAGATCAGACACATTCATCTATCTATTTTCCTTTATACAAGGTTTCTTTGACCTAGACATTGACCCTTGACCTATGACATAGGTACTCCATAATCTAATCAGACCATCTTTCTATGGTTCTCAAAATACATTAGATTTCACCATTTGATCTCTGTGAACCTTGACCTTTGACCTTCATACTCCAAAGTCTGTTCAGATTGTCTTCCTATGGTGATACATACTTTCCTCAAGTTTGAAGTTGATATCTCAAGTGGTTCTTGAGATATCGCGATAACGAACAAACGGGACGTACGGACGGACAACCCGAAAACATGATGCCTCCGGCACCACCTTTGGTGGCAGAGGCATAAAAATCTAGTTTATCGTTTTAGAAATTAAAACAAACAAACAAACAGATCTTTCTTTTTATTTGAGTGAGTGTTATTTAACAAACACCAGATTTGAAAAAGACAAAAAATAAAAACTTCATTTTTTATTTTTTATTTTATTAATAGAGGCTGATTTTGTTAGTGTGTCTACATGTATTTCGAGATGCCAAGATGTAGAATTCCGTGGAAAGAGAGAAGCAATATGTTTAATAAAAAAACAGGACTTTTGTTTGTTTCCCCAAATCCATTTCTTGAACTAGAGTACCCGTAATATCCACAACTAGGACGTCCCACCCATATATTTCAACATGAATTAACCTCAATTCTGTGAGACAATACATGTAAGTCCAAAGATGCACCTGCATATATGTACGTGATACATGTACCATCATATAAAGCAATAAAAACTAAGAAATCGTGCCCCATTTCAGTGTCTTACTTCATCATCAGTACTTTTCTGATATGATCCGGCAGTATATTCAATCATCTATTGATTTTATATTAGAAATGCACCTGTTTTTATTACAGAAATTGAGGCCAACCGTCTCAGGTGTAATTAAATTGAGTGAAATCAATATCTCTAAAAATATCACTTGCTCGTAAATTCTCTCTCAAAAAAAAATTTGATATGAGAAATGTGCCAGAACAATGACTTACTTCGGTCATCAATCAACAGCTTTTAATATTGCATTTTAATCTGAGTAAGCTTGTCGTGATGAGTTCTTTCATATGAGCACGTAGTCAACCTTTTAAAGGGAATTTGTAACTTTGGGGAGGCTTGCAATAATTTGAGCTGTGGACCCCTACATGTACATGCTGTCAGTAAATGAAATATTTTTTCAAGATAACACCCTGAAGAAAAAAAAATCTTAAGCATCTTTACATGCTTCAAAATAAGTAAAAATGTACAAGAGACTGGTACATATAATATCTAATTTTCCCTCTATTGACTGCAGTGTTAACCCAGGAATGGTTTGGTAAATGGGGACTTCAGTCACAACTACCTTCATACATGTACGTTGATTACATTTTAGCTGTTTATTCAGCCTTCTGAACATTACTATATACCACACAAAGATGACAAATCAACAATTTATTAAATCAATCCTCTACAAAGTTATCTATCCCTTTAAAGAAAGTAGCCTAAAGCATGGCACTGCAGAAAAAGACATCTGCAAAACACATCATGGGTCCTCTGTTTATACTTTTGAACTTGTTATGATAACCTACTGATCCACAACAATGGTCAATTTGTCTTCATGGGCCATGGAGAGCATTTGTAAATGATTTGTATTCATTTATTTATTTATTTATTTATTTTGTATTTATTTTTTTTATTTATTATTTTATTATTATTATTATTATTTTTTTTTTTTTTTTTTTTTATGTATTCTATTTTATCATTTATTTATTTATTTATTTATTTTTGGGGGGGGGGTCTTATTTGTATGTTTGCTATCTTTCATTCCAATGTGAACCATTCAAATGCAGTGAACTGATTGTCAGTAAGATTCAATTCCAAGAACTTATGAACTACATGTAGCACGTTTATTCTTTGGGGGGGAAAAAAAAAGAACTACAAAACCTGCATAAAATAAATGAAAAATTCCACTATACAATATTTTCATAAGACGCTGCAAACTTGAAAAAATTCATCCTCAAGTCGAGTCCCGAGTTGCTTTTTATCTCAGTTGCCATTCACATACTGTTTTCTAATCTTTCAATCACATCTACCTTCATATCTTCGTCTTTATCTCTCTTCTTTCCAGCCTTCCGCTATTCATTAATGCTAGTTTTAATGTCAATACCCACTGCATATAGTAAGGTTGATTGCACTGGCTTTGTGATAAAGCATGTTTATCACTTGGATTCCAAAAAATATAACCATTGACATCTAAATAAATACCCCCTTTGACGTCATATTCCTATTCACAAATCAATAAACAAGTGAAGTGAGGTTGGTAGAGTGTAGTAGATGGTACTCAGAACTGCCAACTAGTAGAAGAGCAAATCTGCCATCAATAATGAAGTAAAATAGTTTGCAGGCAGTATCATTTGAGACTACACTGCTTCAGATATATCCAGAGAATAACAAAGTTAGGCTAGCCTCAAGACTTTATGGGTATTCAATGTGTCAATACAAGAGAATGCATTAATAAGCAGACTCTTACAGTTGAGACAAAACGGGCTCCAAAATATGGCATGCAGAGGCTTACATGTAGGTCTTATAGCTAGGTAGTGGTTGCAACTAATATTTGCAATATGTCAAAATAAAGTTTGTGATGAAGACTAGTATTTAGTGTAAATGTAGTTAACACATTGCTTATGATGATAAACATGGGCTATCAACTTGCCTGTGTGTTTACAGGATCCCCTTGACTGATTGAGTAAATGAGAGATGCGTGGAGTGACCTTTTACTCATACCACAGAAACTTGATAATGTTTTGAAGCACATGCATCTACTACTATCAATATCATTGCACTTAATGTTTTGAATCTAGTTTACTACTATACTACTACTACTACTACCGTGTTTACACTGTGACTCGGCTTGGGGTTCGGCACGAGAGCCAAGTCACAGCATAAACATGGTAAACATGTACTACTGCTAACTGCTCCTGCTGCTACTTCTACTACTGTTACTACTCGTGTTACTGAATTATTTGTTGCATATATGTGCTTTTTTCTGGTGACAACTTAAAGTTCATATACTTTAGCTGTAGATTTGAACTTAATCACTTGTCAAATATAGTCAGATCATCAAATTAATCATCAATCCTATTGGTATATGATTACTCCATAAATTTTTAGAGTAAATAATCATAACCTAAGACAACAGACATGTTGAGACATGACACTAATTTATCAGAATTTTCTGAGTATTTTATACTTCAATATAAAACTGCTACACAATAATAAAAGGTAGCCATTTTGTACTTGTGTCTGGATATGCAAGCAGCAACTGGTACAAGACAATATTTCATTCAAGAATTAATTGCAGCAGGAAAAAGATAACCCTGATTTTTAGCTGGACCAGACAAGTAAGTATAATTCTGACACATTAGTAGTTGTGAAACTCTTATAAGAGTAAGTTATATATATATATATATATATATAAGAGCTAACAAAAAAGTGAGTTTGCATTCTCACAATTATTGTGTTGAATTAACTTCCTTCATCATACAAGTGTGATCTCATTTTAGAGCAAAATAGATAGTCTCAATACTAGAGCTCTAAATTAAATCAAAGCTACAAGAAATCTACTCAGAATCCATACTTTTGATTATTGCAAACAAAAAAAGTACCTTACCTTGACTTGTTCTTGGACTTTTCCAACTCTTGTAAGCCATCAACTTGTTGATGAAGATCAAAAACTAAGGAGAAAAAGAAGGTACAAATGAAAATGGGAAACATGCTGATGGATAAAGATAATTACAAGTTCTTGTAGATATATGTGTGATTAAAAAATGGTAAGAAATTCACCAAAAAATGTATGTTAGAGTCTTACCACAGAGTCTACAATCACAATTGTGTCAATGAAGATAATTTTCAACAGGCATTTTGAAGACTGTTTATCTTGTACTTTTTCAATTTGCAATTTCCATCAAAATCGGCTTTTAAAAATTTTATATTCTTTATATTTGGTCTGTGGTTTAGTGTATCGTTTTAATATTCCTTAAAATTGCTGGCACCCGTGGAACAACCATGTACATATAATTATTTTTACACAAACTGCCTACAAACCACTAACCTTGTAAACACAAATTTAAAACAAAGCTGTGTGGCACAAATACATTTAATTTTTTTTTAATATATAAAACATCAAAACAAAGAGAGAAAATACTGAACACTATCTTGTGTTTGTAAAATAACCAACTCCATATACCTAAATGTGCTCTATCTGAGATACGTAGTCTCTCGTTCCAGTCGTTAAGTCCTTTTGATTTGGCTTTCTCTGCTTCTTCAAAGAGCCCAGGTAAGTGTACCACCAATCCATTACCTGAATGAAATAAAAAAGAGAGGAAAAAAAGCAAGTACGTTGTAAGATTTTATGATAATATATATCTTAATCTTACAGGTAGATATAGTTTTTTTTTTATAAAAAACAGACGAGATAGAAAAGAATGAAAGAGTTGGGTGGGACCTTGGGAGCCATAGGAAACATGAAAAGAATGTACAAATGTACATATTCTTTAGTTGCTAGCTTGGATAGAGGGCACTATGATATTGATGAAGGATAAGAAAGTATTGCAGGAAACAAAACTGTTTAGAGTTAGGCCTTGTCTGCCTACAGTATATTAAACTTTCAAATCAGAGATTTGTTTGGGCCTTTTCCAAATAAAAGATCATGTTATTTTAAAATTATGTTCAGTTGTTTTTTGTGTGCATGTCTTAAATAAACATACTCAAAGCTTACAAAATGTACATGTGTACCTCTATAGATAATAGAAATTTTGAAAATACTTAATTTACCTATTACTGATGTACATTTTTGATGGATGATACCGCTCGGTAAAAGATGAAAATCATACTCCTTGTCTCCAACGACAACCGTGTGACCAGCATTGTTTCCTCCCTGATTAGGAGAAAATAACACAAATAGAAGAGAGAAAAAGACAATAAATCTCTCAGGCTTAAACAAAGACATGGGAGCAATTAAAAAGAGATTATAAAATTCCCTTCAATAAAACAAGATAAGAAAAGAAAATATTAAGGTATGATTCAAGCTGGTTTCAATACAAAGTGAAAAATTACAGCAAAGCAGTAACACAAATCATCTTTATTACCATTTCATTGTCTAAAATGTATTTATACTACTGTCAAATTATTTGGTTGATGCTATAGGGAGACCATTAAACTTTGCTTGTTCCCTACCACAAAATGAACTTTTCATGTTAACTGTGACTTTTGTTTGTATTGAGCAAATAAACTTTTGTTATTAATCATCTGCTACTAGTAGCGAGGAATACTGTCAGTTTTTGAATAATCCATTTCCTCTCATAGCTGTCAAAATTTATTGGGCATCTACATGTAGCAACCAGACAATTTTTGATTGCTTTCGAAAGAAAGATTACAGGCAAAATGCAGTAGTGTAACCAATTACTACCAAACCTGCTTGCACATATCCATTGCATGTCTTATGTCCATTGAATGGTAAACTTGTTACTTGTAATTTGCAGAAAAGTGGAGAAAATCAATATTTATTCATTCTGTCTTATTTATACAGGGTGGTCTCTTCAGAATACAGCAACTGCTTTGTAAATACAAAGAACCATCGGTCTACTTCTAAGTCCTTCAGAAACTTTCAAGTTTCACTGAAATACGGAAGTTACGGAAGCATGCAGGTTCAACATGACCTAAATAATGCTCAAAATCAAAATCAAAAGCTAAGCAATGACGTAAAATGGGCAACCAACGGCCATCACACCAACCCTTTCACCAATCAACAAATTAATGAGGCATAATTCAGCCTCTTTCCTATACAGATCCTACCACTGATCTCAGTTCCATTGGCAGTCAATATCCGGTGACTTTTAGCCAAATGCATTGCTCATTAATCCCAAATGGATTCGGTGATGAAAACGCTTCTACTCTGGGAATCACTGAACATCACTCAGTGAATGAAGATGTTGTTTGATCTGTCAGATAGTACGTGGGTGTCATTGGACCATCGGGGTGACGTGCGCTGAGGGCAGGTCTTTTCAGAAAGGAGTTTAAATCACTGCAAAGATGGGTGGGCATCACCAATTTTTGATAGGTGCGTTCTCGTTAGCATCAATAAGAAATGGTCTGTTTATAAATTCATTGTATGACGTACGTCCGCAGGAAGAAAGGTTAGGGGATCTGGTACAAGGTTGGGCTCTATTCTTAAACAATACATGTACAAGAACCCTTACAATACCCACGCTCCATTAATAGTTAATACACTCTTACAATGCAGGCCTACAATATATCCACAATTTTATATTCAGCAATTGGTGTCGAAGGCTTTCTATTTTGATGCATAAATGAGAAAGATCAAACCATGAAAGACTTTATTCAAAACTTGTTCAACTACATTTACATACACAAAATTACAAGTATTCATCTATATTTTACTAACACAGGGTAATGTAAAGACTTGGGCTGTGAATATAGACATGAGTCTATTTATCAAACCCTAATAAGTCCATGAATTCTAAATACACTTGATGAAAGTATGAAATAGTAACTGCCTAAACATTCCAAACAATATAACTATACTGCATGATAAAACATTTGCAAAAAAATATCAAGCAAGTTTTTCTCTTAAAGTGTTACCACAACTCCAAGTTTAGAAGTCTCCTTACATGTATGTTCATCCCTTTAAGATATATGATTTAAAAAGAAAAAGATACGTAGGACAACATGTAACTATATTGACTTTTCTCCTTTGTCACACAACAATTTTTGAACAAATTGTACAATACAGCGTTTTAAAAGGTCACGACTGACACAATTCAGAAGAACCAAAAGAACAATATCGGTAATGCTAGATATCTAATCTATTTTTTTCTCCCTCACAGTCAACAAATTAAACTATTCTGCAATAATAACTGAGCAATTGAGGATCTGAAGATGAGCGACACACCACGCTTAGTCCCTATCATAAGACCTCCTGCAGTAAAAGGGCAATGTATAATGTACATTGAGTGTGACTGACAGCTGACATTTAAGCAACTCCAGCAAATCTATGGAGGATGCTACTGGATTTCATGAGGGTAAAGTTTGATTGCGGTGATAAGAGGAGGTTCAGCGCTTGTGATGCTTTCATCAGCTTATCTTTTGTAAGATAATGCAGAGTTCTGGTACAACAGATATTAAATTATCGCAACGAGAATCCCGAGAAAAGTATACCTGTTATTTCAAACTACATACGTGATCATCTGCCAAATGATTATTTTGGGAAGAAGGGCCTACAGTAGTTGCAGTGGTCTTAGATAAATGAGAACATAACATTGTTTCCCATAGATACATGTATGTATAATAAACATTTGTGTACAGATGTGTTTTTGAATGTGATTTCCCAACATGTTTTTGCAAGTAGGTCCATGGGTTTAACTAGGCTAAACAACCATATCTACAACATGACTAAATGATATTTACTTTGTGTCAGGCAGTTTCTGAGAAAATGAAATTCCATTATAAGAACTCACTATTAGCACTGGGTTCCAAACTTACACCATTTTGTGATAAGGGATCCGGCATCTTGATTTGTTTTGATCAGTTATTTATGTTTCTAGTGTGTTCCAGATCCCTACTTTACCGCTGTATTTATCATCCCTCAGGCTACCCAAATTTACATCTCTTTAATTAAAAAAACGTACAAAATGAAATGTTAAATTAGGATATCCTTCAGAGAATATGTTAGGGTGGTATCCCATAGGAAAATAGAAAGTCTGCGGCAAAGAGTATGCAGAAGTATGCGGCAGAAAGAATCTTTGCTGCAGACTTTACCGGATACCAGTC
This sequence comes from Paracentrotus lividus, assembly GCA_940671915.1. Classification (NCBI taxonomy): domain Eukaryota; kingdom Metazoa; phylum Echinodermata; class Echinoidea; order Camarodonta; family Echinidae; genus Paracentrotus; species Paracentrotus lividus. Next base: position 73,403,391 of record CALNVZ010000174.1, on the reverse strand, counting down.
TGCGGCTAAGATACAGCTGCAGGCAGTGATGTCGTGCTGCGCAGAAAATTGGAAAGTTATCACGTCTGCAGCAGGTCCTGCGGTGAAAATTGGAAAGTTATAGAGTCTGCGGCAGGTCTGCCACAAACTTTCATATCAAACCCATAGGAATGAAAAAGTATGCGGCAGTCTGCCTGCAGACCTGCCGCATACTAAACGTATGCGCAAAGAGTATGCAGGAGTATGCTGCAGAAATAGCAGTTTCGGCAGACTTGCCGGCATACTAGTATGCCACAGAAACAGTCTGCAGCAGACTGTTTTCTGGCATACTCGTATGCGGCAAGTCTGCGGCCAGAAAAAGATGAATCTTTTTTCATTCTGTCAGCTTTAAATGTTTTTGAACCTGTCTATAATTGTACTTGCAGGAGCTTCTGAATATGTATGTAATTATGCAATAAAAAAAATTAAATAAGAAAGAAATCAGATATAGGTGTTACTTTTAACTTAACTGTGACCAAAATGTTTTAGATTTAGGTGTGTATATAAGCAGGGAGTGTTCTGTGATAGAATGGAGGGGATGCGACAGGCAGGGCCAGAGCACAGTCTTTGGGTAAAGGGGGGAAATAATATTATAGCTTCAAAATTAAAGGGATGCCGCAGACCTGTCACAAAATTTTTATCATGCTGAAAGAGTATGCGGCAAGTCTGCGACAAGGAAGTAGCATATGAATATTCATGATAAAGGGGTATTTCGCAGACCTGCCGCAGACTTTTCATCATGCTGAAGAGTATGCGGCAAGTCTGCACAAAGGTAGTAGAGAAATGAATATTCATGAAAAAGAGTCTGCAGCAGATCTGCGCAGACTCTCTCTCATACTGAAAGAGTCTTGCGGCAGGGTGCAGCAATCTAATTTGCATGTGAAAATCTGCGGCAAGTCTGCCACAAGTCTGCGGGAAGTCTACCACAAGAGTCTGCGGCAGGCACAAAACTTTCCTATGGGATCTCACTTCGCGGAGACGTCTCCGCGACAGAATAAACTAGATGAATCCTCGACCGCGCACGGTCGAAATTTATGCCTCTACCATTGCCAGATCAGAAATATATGGAACATTCATCTGTTCTATTTTCATATACATGTATACAAATATGTCTTTGACCTTGACCTTTGACCTTTTAAAAAGCCTCAATCTAATCAGATCAGTGCCACTCAAGTATGCACACATGTACTAAGTATGAAGATGATCCATGAAACAGTTCTTGAGTTATCATGAGACAAGCTATTTTCACATATTTATTTACCTCTGTAACCTTTGACATTTGACCTCATGACCCAAAAATCTTATCAGATCATTGTCACCCCAGTATGCATACATTTACCAAGTATGAAGATGATTAGTGACACGGTTCTTGAGTTATTGTGAGAATCGAGCTATTTTCACCTATTTATTGACCTCTGTGACCTTTGACCCTATGACCCCAAAATATTACCAGATCATTGTTAGCCCAGTATGCACACATTTGCCAAGTATGAAGATCATTAGTGAAATGGTTCTTGAGTTATTGTGGGAACGAGCTATTTTTACCTATTTATTGACCTCTGTGACCTTTGACCTCATGACCCCAAAATTTAATCAGATCATTGTCACCCCAGTATGCACACATGTACCAAGAATGAAGATAATCCGTGAAACGGTTCTTGAGTTATTGTGAGAACGAGCTATTTTCACCTATTTATTGACCTCTGTGACCCATAACCTTTGACCATGTGACCCCAAAATCTAATCAGATCATTGTCACCTCAGTATGTATACATGTACCAAGAATGAAGATGATCCGTCAAACGGTTCTTAAGTTATCGTGAGAACGAAAGTGGGACGGACGTACGTACGTACGTACGGACGGACGGACGGACAACCCGAAAACATAATGCCTCCGGCGAGACTTCGTCGCGGAGGCATAAAAAATTTATCTCCGCGACGGATAAAGGTATATGAGACGTTTCGGAGACGTCTCCTGAATTTTGGAGACGGACTTTTTAAAATAAATTGTCGGGGAGACGTCTCTAATACTTTTTATCCGTCGCAGAGACGAAATTTTCTATTCTGTCGCGGAGAAGTTTCCGCGAAGTGAGATACCACCCTAACATTTAGATGTACAATGTGTATGGGACAGGCATTCCTAATATTTCTCAGTATTTAGTCACCAATAGGGACTATTTTTCTACATGGACAGCTATTATTTGTCCATGATGACGTCACTCTTGTGCATACATTGTGCATACATCTCTCTCAGCAACTACCCAAATGGAAAACGTTTGAGTTGACCATGATTTTATCATCCTCTTTAATATCAGAAATATCTCAGTTATGACGTCACATGAAGGAGAGAAAAAAAAAGTACTTATAAAATGATAAGACAGACAAAATGAAAGGGGATCTGACAATACATGGAAGACAAGATGATATAAAATAAAACATATGGAAACAATAAATCAGGAAAAAAGGGGAATTCGAATGTTAAGAGAGGATAAAACAAGAAATAAGATTACAATTTACTTTTTTTACCCCCTGGAGATGGTTTATATACAGAAATGGGTCAATGAAGATGGCCAAGCTTCAATGATACGCAACTGTGTTCAAGAATCATGAACATTTGGAGGGGTTCTACCTCAAGACTATGTGTAGATCTTGCATTGAGGGCTAATAGATGCTTATTATGCTACGTGAGCTACATGTACATCTGCAACATTGTCCAACACATATAAAGGTAAAGTATCTTATTACACCTTTTAAAGTAGAATATCTTATTACACCTAGGTAGAGTATCTTATTACGTACTATGTATGATGATCAAATACTAACAGGATGCTTGTTATATATTCAGGGTAAATTTCCTCAGAGTTCAGAGAAATATTTTCATAAACTTTCTTACCAAAACTCAAAACCATCCTTCCTAAGATAATTTTGCTAAATTTCCTTTATCATCACAGATCCCAACTTCCAAATACGCATACCTTCTTTATTATTTATCCATTAAAAAAAAAAAAAAAAAAAAATCTTCACTAATGTGCTTATTTGATTTTTCTGCATCAAGAGTAAACCAACTATCTAGATGCAGGGTGAATCCTCCTTTAACCAACTTGTTATTTCAATAGAAATTGCAAAAGATAACAATGTGACAAAATTTGAAAAGCAAAGCATACAAAACTGAATTTAAAGATAAGCATACACATCAATGTATTGCCTTTCATGTGTTCCAGGCAACTTGGTGGTCTGTACTAATCAGTATTCATCCATTCAGGGCTACAGGAAGAATGAATGCACAATACTTTCAGTAGCAAACAATAAACACTTTCCTTCTTTAACTCACCACCAAGGGATAAACTGTGCATTAAAGGCCAACAGAAATCAATAAAACATTGTTAAAGTAATCTACATTGTTGATCTAATTAAATATAAGGGACATCAGTGCATTATGTGAGGGATCTGGGTAGGGGGCTTCTTTCAAATGTTGTTTCTTTAAATTCAAAAGAGGATTAAGAATTGAAATGATCATCCATGGATTCGGAATATAATCAATAATGTAGGTTTTATGTTTATACAGGTTTAGACAATAGTTAGCACTCACAATGTCCTGGGCACCGTGGCATATAAGAGATACCATTATATTAACTTTGACATAAAAGGTAACTACCATGGTAATGTTGCTCAACAACCAAAGTACAGTATTCCAGAAAAGTTACCATTGATGGCAAAGTTACTAATTTATGAAAGGTGGCCTGGACACACAAGGCTCCCAATTTTGGACTGACACAAATGTACCCTGCAATTTATCAATTAGAATTTGAACAACTTGGGCTCTATACAGTATGAACTGTCCCCCATGAATAAAATTTTTAAAAGATAAAATAAAATTAACAAATACATTGTAAATAAAAAATAAAATATCTATTGAACCCAGGTTTACATCATTACTAAAAAGGCTTCATGTACACTATATTTAAAATGTATAGATGTTGTAAAAGTTTTAATGTAGGGGGGTCATTCCATGCCAATTCACCCAATAGGTTTCACCCTACCATCTCAGAATTTGCTCAAATTTGGTACACATAAAGTTTAACATTACCTTCCCATGAAACAAAAAAAATTAGCGTAAACGGTCCGTTGGTTTCTGAGCTATGGCCCGCCCATTTTGATTCGTTTTGGCAAAAATGGGTGTGACCTTCCATTTCAACGGCACAATGCGCCTGAACTGGTTGACCAATTTTTTTAAAACTGGTACCATTCAAAGGAAATTCAAAGAGGAATTCAAAAATGGTATACAAAATATTATTGGAGCAATTTAAAGTGCTATGACCTTTGACCTTTCCTTTAACCTTGATTTTGACCCCCAGACGAATAATATTTTTACTTGATTTTTATGTATGTTAATTGTCTGTATAATGTTAACATAACATGTAAATATCTAGGATGATATTTTATTTCTTCACCTTTAAAAACTCTTTTTAATGTAATTTACAAAGTTACTGTTACCCCCACATACTGATATTTGTGTTGGTAATGTGTGTAAAGTCTCCATTATAGGCTTACTTGAATACTTCCAAACTGAAGTTAAATTACATTCAATTAAAACAGGAAACTAAACATTTCAGGTAATAAAGGAAACATTAAACACAATGATAATGTATACATGTACGTAGACTCCATTTGCTTATGAATAGAGACATTTGTTTAGCCCTTTTGATTGGGGTGCAATAGGTATACATACAAATCATCAGAAATCTGCGGTTTTGACAGAAACGAAATGCTTCCTACATGTAGTCAGCTCTACTGTCCCAAACTGGATACATCCTTGAGATCTTTGAAGCATCAGCAACAGATATGGAATACATTATGGCATTTGATTGTAATGTTACTTCAGTTTGAAAGTATTCATGTATAATGGAGTCTTGTACACACATTACCAACACAAATATCAGTATGTGGGGTTAACAGTAACTTTGTAAATTACATTAAAAAGAGTTTTTAAAGGTGAAGAAATAAAATATCATCCTAGATATTTACATGTTATGTTAATATTATACAGACAATTAACATACATAAAAATCAAGTAAAAATATTATTCGTCTGGGGGTCAAAATCAAGGTTAAAGGAAAGGTCAAAGGTCATAGCACTTTAAATTGCTCCTATAATATTTTTGATACCATTTTTGAATTCCTCTTTGAATTTCCTTTTGAATGGTACCAGTTTTAAAAAAATTGGTCAACCAGTTCAAGCGCATTGTGCCGTTGAGATGGAAGGTCACACCCATTTTCGCCAAAACGAATCAAAAAGGGCGGGCCATAGCTCGGAAACCGACGGACCGTTTACGCTAATTTTTTTTGTTTCATGGGAAGGTAATGTTAAATTTTATGTGTACCAAATTTGAGCAAATTCTGAGACGGAAGGGTGCAAAATTGCACTTTCATTGGGTGAATTGGCATGGAATGACCCAGGGCCTACATTTGTAGCAACACTCCAGAAGGTTCTGCGCAAGATCCACCAAAATGGCAAAGACTTTGTACATTAGCTGTCCAAAGCATCCTTAAATGTGAAAAAAAAAACAAGTCTTTAAAGTATTTTGGATTTATAACATGATTTCAGTGTGACTTCTAAAATCCTATAATCCTATTATATGTTAACACAGAATTTAGCACACCCACATACCTGAGCTACCCCTTTAAGTTCACCCAACTGTGAAAGTAAATATCAATAGAAATCAACAATAGCTCTTTGATACAATATATAAAAGACTTTCACAGGGAGCAGTCTTCGAACTATACATGTTGATGACCTACTGGTAGGACTACACATATTCTGAAAGGTTGAAAGGAGACAAAGCCTTAACTTTAGAAGGCATACATGATGTATACATCTATTTCTCTTTGCAAAAATACATGCATTGTAAATGAACAAGATGAATAGGAGCATATTGCTACAAATAGAAGCTGAAGTCAACTATGCATTCATGGGAATAAACTTTTTGATATAACATACAGTATTTATGCACAAAACACTATCATTTTATTATAAAGTACAACAGAAAGCTTTGAACAAAATGAAGTTTGCAACAAACTGACTGATGAGAGGTCTAGAAACTCAACTTAATGACTGCATATTTCCAGTAGAACACTGGTTAGATCACTTGAGCCAAAAATGATAAATAAATACTGCACAATGTTGTCTGGTATCTTTAACTATTTCCATTTCTTGAACATATAAAAACTTTATTTTTCATCTCAAAAGGTGACTTGCCAAACATGTTAGGCCATCAATTCTGGATCTGGATGTGTACGATGCAGGGCCCTCCCTACTGGGCATAAACGTATCGGATGAGAGAGGACGCGGACTCGCGGAGACAATTAGCACTTTATGTAGCACTTTATTTGTACGCGTTTAGGCCTAGAAATCTATGTTAACAATTACAAGCGCAGTCATCGCGCATCGATGACTTGAGTGGATCTTTTGAGGATCAAGGAAACCTTGAATTTTTAACCAAAATATTGGTTTTACCCGTACTCTTAAATTGTTTCAGATGTGGAATATAAAGCAAATAATCACCTCTTGATCCAAATGATTGAAAGTCTATCACTTCCACTGCAACCTGGATGTACACGCTACACGTAGAAATGTTTACTCCATAATTTAATAATTTAATGCATGACGCTCGAATGATCACGAATTAGCATATAAAATACACTACCATCGTGCCTTCCAATGAACAATAGTCACGATAAAATTTAGATTCGTCATTTATTTTTTGGTAAGTCCTCATTTCTTTATACGTTTTCAAATGTTGGGCGTAGTCCGACAGTGGATTCGTTGAAGTTCCTTTTTATATTTCTCTTCTTTATTCTAAAAAATATTGAAAGAGTGGGTCTACGCTTAACCTTTTGTGAAGTCGAGTCTTGCAGTTTTTCTTGCGAAATGGGTTCACTTTGGTTATGATTGACAGCGCGCACGACAAAGCGGTCTTTATCAGGAACAGCTGAATCGCGTTGTTCAGTTACGGTCAACGCACTTCAGTCATCGCAACCAGGAGGCGGAGCTCCGCGTGATAGCTAATCAGAGCGCCCAACAATCAAAATGCATTGTTCTCTAGCTCTGTAAAAACGAACATGTATACGTGCGCTATGCAGCTTTGCTTCGGAGATAGCTTATCCAGCTTGCCTGAGAAGTGATAGACTTCCCATCATTTGGGTCAACGGTGATTATTTGCTTAATAAAACTTGCTGGTATAATACTATTCTTTTCTCATTCATGTCAATGTAAACAGTGAGTAAAGTAATGATGTGTTTCTTGAGACAATGAATGAAGACTGTTTTGAACTTTTGTCCATTAGTACTCACCGCACATCTGCACACAACATCGGCCTCTGTCGCCAACAAGTCGACCAGTTTCCCTTTTCCTTCGTCGCCCCACTGTGCTCCTAAGACAACATTTACTTTATTGATGGGTTGTAATCGCATCTTCTTTGAATTTGTGCAATTTTTACTCGTGGAATTCGAGTTATTTACAGAGTTTTCGTGACTGTTCATGATGAGAGTTGTGGTTTCCTGCAGTACGACGGCGCCTGTGATGTGAAGAGAAAGGGAGGCAATGTGATGAACATAAACAGAGCTGGCGCGCTAGCTAGACCATGGGTTTTGCGCGGGTACGATCAAGTAGCGCGGGAGACTACCATTTATGAGACCAAAGCGGTGATTGGTCAAATGTGGGGGTGTGGTCACATACGCACAATATTTCATCATTTTCCTGTTAGCTTTATTTTTTTTCTCTGCGGCACAAAATGGGGTTTCTGTGTGACCCTATGAGAAAGGAAAATTAAAGAAAATTTAGGGTAAACTAGGTTTAAACTAACGGTTAGGTTTAGGGCACTGATCTGGATTAAGTATACAGATTTTTTTGGGGGGTTGTAATTGGAAAAAAAAAAAAAAAAAACCTAATCTGCAGCCAACTAAAAATAAAAAACATTGTAAATTAATTTTAAAAAAAATTTTAAATAATAATAATAAAAATAACAATAATCTTTAAAAAAAAAAAAAAAAAAAAAAGGGAAATTTACTTCAAAACGTCAAACCATCGTGATATCGTAATGATAATTACGATCCATGGTCAAACAAACGTATATTGCTAGTGTCTCTTCAATTCAAGTTCATTAACCAGGCAATAGCCGGTTGACGTAAGAAGCACGTATAGGCTTTGTTACATTATCTTGTTATTTGAGCACTAGTATAACAAATAATTCCTACTTCAAAATTCATAATAATTCACAATTCATTGCTTCACGAGTTCTTTTCAAAAAGAACTCGTGAAGCAATGAAAATAAGAATACTGTCACCCAAGTAAAGACAAATCTTTGAAAACATTCTGTTTCTTTTTCAGGAGCTTTTATAAGGAACGCTCTTACGAATTATAAGAGAATGTAAATCACGGAAAACTTTTAGACTAGCATTTAAGAACATTCTTCTTGCAGAATATATTCGTATCTAATTAATTTCATATCATAGAATAATTTTGTTATAATATAAAGTATGTACAGTATACGCACCATACTGAAATAATTTGACGGGGCTAACCTTGATAGCTTTATAGCTATATATGGCCCAATGTTGGCTCCAATTACCAAACTGCTTTAGAACACCAAGCATATTTAAATGATTTTAGTTATTTTCATTCAGTTGACCATTTAAATACATATAAAATGGTTGGACTGTCTCCGAATGGCATCAGTATGCTTTAAAAAAACTAAATAACATAGCCATGCGTTGGGTATACTTGCCTCCGAGTCGCCCTTTTTATGCTACGCCACCAATTAAGGATCAAAGTGTTATAACGTTAAACATTTAAGCATTTCCCTACAAAAGTATATAGGGGCCTATATTCTGAAAGGAAGTTTTCTGAGGATGCAAAAAATGGCATTCATAATAACGTAGGGTGAAGTAGTAACATCTTATGTGGGGATTTTTAAATTATTATTGAAGGGCCCCAATTTTTAATTCAGAGCCCCTATTTAAGTCCCTCTTTACAATGACCCTTAATTTTTTACCATATTTGAAATGCTCATGAAATTTCCTTTAAAATAAATACATTTATAAGTAAATTTCTTCACTTTCATGAAAAATAATCTGAACCTTAAATTGGCAGGGTTATTTTGGTTTACGATAGGGGATGGACCAATGAATGTACAGGCGCGGATCCGTTGGGGGGGGGGGGGTCTGAAGGTGCTAGCGCACCCCGTTAAAATTTGAAAACCTTTTTTTTTTGTTGCTTGCTTGTCATTTCTTCGGGGCCAAACGATAGGATGACCTGACCCCACCCCTATATGAAGTACCCCTATATGAAGTACGACCCGACCGAAGGCCGAAAATTAACCCCCCCCCCTCGCTTATCAGGCCGCCAGCGTGACGTTAATTTGTAAAAATATGTAATTGGCATTTCAGGTTTTTGCATTATTTTGTACAACATGTTTAATACACAGGTCTATATGGGGACACTGAAAGCGAATAGCGCAACAGTTTTTAAAGCTGCGCATTACCTAATGGTCGGAACTAAACCCCTCACAAAAAGTTTCGCAAATAGACTTTGGGCAATGATAACTTTTCAGGTACGCTGTAGTTATTCCTGATATTCATACCATTAGAAAGATAATTTATTCCCCTTTTTATTGATATCCTATTTGTAATTATTGTATCATGCTTCAATGCACAGAATATCAGAATATGGAGAAAAGTAAAAAGTCAAATGTTGTAAAATGCATTTTTATTGATCACATTAAAGTTAGGCACCTTGATTTTAGATCCAGATAACTTTGTGGATATTTTCTCATTTTTATTGAATTTTATACCATTGTGACGTTCATTTATTCCTCTTTTAAAGGACACCCTAATTGTAACGATAGTGTTGTTCCTGCATGGGCAGAACACCTGAATGTTAGGACAAGTCAGAAGTCAAATCAAGGGCGTAAATCCGTGTCGAGGAGTGGGGGGGATGACCGAAATAATTTGCCAACTTGTCGCGATCTTGTTTCACATACAATAGTAATAGTGACACAAGGAACGTTTTTTTAATACCCATATATCAGAGGCGAGAGGGAGGGGTGCGAATAGAATTTGTCTTTGAATGTATGATTATTGGCTTATGGTTGCCTTGATTATACGGTTCATTTAGTAATGGAAAAACTGAATGCGAGCGCGAAGCGCGAGCCGAAAATTTTAAGCCTAAAGTTTGTTGGAGATATTTGTGCATTATAGTTCTAATAGTATCAGGCGAGCGCGGAGCGCGAGCCGAAAATTTTAAGCTGAAATTGGATATGTTTCATGGTGCATTAAAGGTCCTATATAGTATCCGTGAGCGCGAAAAAAATAATAAAAATAAAACAAAACAAGAAATGTATAGTACAGGCGGAACGGATTGTAAAAGTGGGGTCTCGATAAAAAGGGCACTTTCTGGAAAGGGGACACTTTAGATCAGAGGCATAGATCTAAAGAGAAATGTTTCGGGGAGATAGGGGATACGAATAAAATTTATCTTTGAATGTATGCTTTTAAGAATCATAATGGCTGCCTTGATTCCTGTTACTTTAGTATGGAAAAGTAATGCGAGCGCGAAGCGCGAGCCGAAATTTAAAAGTTAATAATGGAGGGATATTATTTTGAGCAGTATAGATCCTATTTAATATCAGCGAGAGCGAAGCGCGAGCCGAAAATTTAGTATCCATTTAGAAGATAAATTTTACATCCTTTGTTAAATAACAACGATAGAAAACAAAACCACAATCTTTGCTATGAAAATTTTTGTATGCTGCAGGCCCAAGCCCTCCACCAACGGCCTGCAACACACTACATTAATGTTTTTGACTGTCAACAACACCCTTTAGTAAAGGTTTGTCCCTAGACAGAGGGCATTGGATCCAACCTTTTTATATCTACTGTTTGTTACTTAGTGCGAGGTCGCATAGCGACCGAGCAGGAGATTTTGAGGATTTTTGGAGTAAAAAAGAGGCATTTTTAGTATTGAAAGCGCTATTTTAACCAAGAACACAGTTATCTAGTGTATTTTTTTTTCATTTCTTTCTTGAAAACTGGGGGGATGTTTGTACAGGCCATCCCCCCCTCCCCAAAATCTGGGGGGGATGTATCCCCCCATCCCCCCGGATTTACGCCAGTGAGTCAATGTTGCAAATTGAATAGAGTATTACACTCTTAAAAACATCTAGTTAAATTTGACTGATATCTAGTCAAATCTGACTAGGCAAAAGGGTCAGCTGGGAGCCAACTAGCAATTAGTCAATTTGACTAGATATTTCTAGTTAAATTTATTTGACTAGATAGTCAGTCAAAACTTCTAACTGGATTTCTTGTCACTTTCACTATTTTGACTAGTCAGTTTTGACTAATGTAGTCAACACACTTTCATTGATATTACAGTCATTACACTTGATTTCTAGTCACTTGTCACTCTTTTATCAGTCATTATTGACAACAAATATAGTTATTCCTCTTTCACTAATATTATTGTCATTTTTTTCAATTTTCACCATTCTTACAGTCACAGCATTCACTTGCATTCTTTCACGGACCTCCTTTGCCTTTTGTGTGCGTGCCATCACAGTTCAGTTAATCTGCAAGCAAACATGAAACTCGATTCGTAGAAAATTGCAAGCATAAACCATTTAAGATTCAAGACAACATGCAAATTAACACTTTGCATTTTATTCAATACCAGTAGTTTAAATTCACACATTTCAATCAATTATCCGAGAACATTCCGATAACATATAATACAATAAGCATTAAATTGCATAATTCCATATTTGTTCAAGATCAAAAACCTTTTTTAAGATTCATTTATGAACCTTCCTTTTGCTCGTAACTTTGTAAAGCCAGAGCGGTGTATCACCAAGTTACGAAAGACTTTATGAACGATTTTAAGAACGACTGGTATCAGTTCTTGTGCTGAATGATCGAAATCATATGCATATTACACGCATTAAACGTACTCCAGTTTTTCTTAAAAGTCGTTCATAACTTAAAGAACGATTTGGTGAAACACCCCTCGGTTTATTTTAAAGGGGAATTTTTAGGTTTGATTTGGAGATATTGTTGTTGTTTTTTACATGTTAATTTTAGATGTCATTTTTCTGCTTATTTATGTAAATTCTGTGAATTTTTTTTATATATACAGCTACAACCATTTGTGAAATTGTATGTACAATGAAATAAACATATTTAACATATTGATATGGGGGCTCCAAAGTATGCTGAGCAACAGGCCATTTAAAATGGCAACGTCATGAACTTGCGATTTGCGACGTAAATTATGACCTGGGACACACAGTCTGTGCCCATGATGCAAGTTTTGTAACCCAGGACATAAAGTTAGCTTATAAAGGGTGAAAAAAAAGTTGAATGAAGGTGTACATATTTTTCCTGTTTTATCCCACCTATAATATAAGCATATCCTGGAGAGATAAAGTAAATTTTTTATCACGAACTACATAATTCTACAAAAATTTACATATCTTTTTCAAATCTTAACAAATTTTCTTCATTCAACTTTTGTAATGATCTACAAAGGTTTAGCTATTCAACTGGTAAGAAAACTTCACATCCTTTTGCACCATTTTCCCCAAAATTCATTTAGAAAAATGTGCAAATTAATTTTGGACTCCAAAAATGTGTTAAAATGGATGATTTGGTCAAAAAATGTATATGAAGACTAAACCAAACTCTGTAAAAAAGCTTGTGTAGCTTGCTCATACTGATGTTCATCAAATAAAATCAGTTACTTTTTTATTTATCTTCATAATTTAATAACCCAGGTGTGATAAAAGCCATATTCTGAAATGCCTCGTTTATCATGAAATAGCCCTAATAGAAATGCAAATCTCTTTCAAATTTAATACTTTTGAGAAGTCAACAGGCAAGTATACATGTAATACATTATAACTTGTCTTTGAAAAGGCCTGTTTCATTCTCACCTCAAGTTTTGTGGGTTTGCTCATTTGGGCTACTAACCTTATAACATTTCCTAGGACTCTATGATGCAAAATTAGAGATGTAAGCTCTTAGGGAAATGGTACTGGATGGTGTTGTGGTCTTGCAATTAGGTTTTCCACTATCACATCTTGTAAATGACTTTCTGCAGAAAGTCATAAGTGTTGGCTGCCTCCCAAGGATAGTCTACCCAGAGAACGAAGATGGACTTGAAACAAAGGTCCACCCATGAATGAGGGATTTAGCTTCCAGAGCAACACCATCGCAGATTACAAAGACTTGCTCCTGCTTGAGAATGTTGTCCCCTAGTGCCAGGACAAACGGCTGCTTCTGTTTTGATGTCTCTATAGTATTGAGGGAGATTTGTACCAACCTGAAAGAAATAGAAAATTAAGTTGCTCCATTACTTTTCAGAAACATTACATGTGTAAACTAAAGTAGATGGTCGCATGTCAGGAATTGGTCATCCTGAAAAGGGTTGGAGTTGTTACATGCACAATTTTTGCCCTCTGTTTTTTTTTAATGATATCTTAAGAACCTGATGTGCTCTGGAGACAAACTAGGTGTCATTCTCTTCCAAATGGTGTTAGCATTCTAATCATACCAGTTTTATTAAGTTACAGGCAATAGAAAAGCAGTAAGAATAGAAAGAAGTACTCAGGTCAGGGTTGTTAAAACAAACCTCATTGATTTTGAGTGAGAACTGACTTTACAATGCAAATTTTATGCGTTCTCTATACACAATGGTTGTTTTGACATCCCGAAAGGCTTGCCCGACATAACAACAAGAAATGTATGCAAACTGGATTCCAAACTTTGTAGTTCAATTGCTACTAACCTGTCTTAAGGAATACCACGTTACTGGCGTTCTTAAATTATTAGTAAACCCGCCTATTGACTAAAAGCCTAAGGGTTTTACGGTAGAAATGAGAAATCAAAGAAGAATCACAAAGGCATTAACAAGCCTAGAATGTGGAGGTTTCCAAACTTTCCCGAACGTAATACAGATTGCGAAAAGTGATTTGTCCTGTGACGTCAGCCAAGGGAGTTTCGCCATGAGGAGATTGGAAAAGGAATTGAACAAAACAAACAATTCCATTCAAGCCTTCATAATGGCTATATGCAAAACAAAAAAAAAGTATTTCCCAAATTAATTTGGTGTGCAAGTGAAACATCAAATGACCCCAATGGAAATAAGCCTTGGCTGCTTTCAAGGCTTTGGTTAATGCTTGAATGGGAGCTGCTTAACTTTGTCCAATATCTTTTGTCCCTCTGCTCACAGTGGATACTCTTGGCACTAACAGCTCTCTCTAAAATCAAGTTTTCTGTTACAGTATGATTGAATTTGATGTAAAATCGTTACTTAGACATATTATCCATAAAATCGCCTTTCCGTAGATGTAAAATATGTCTGGATTCATGCTTTTGTCCGAATTGCTCTTCAACATTATTAGACAACCAAGGTTGGGAGATCTGCATTTCCATATATGATTTTCTTACCGGGCCGATGTACAACAAATGCCTTCACAGCTTCAGCCTTACTCGACCTTATGGTGCGTTTACGATTTTCTTTATCCCGGCGGACGATGCAAGGTAAGGCCAACAAAGCCATTGCCTCTTTGACAGCTTGCTGGGCAGGCACTGTCAGATAATGCTGCAAAATTAGAGAGAAAGTAATCAAATAAAAACATTTAAACAAATAAAAATTAATAACAAAAATGAATATATTACGAAATTTCCATAACCAAGTATAAATACCCCAACAGATTTAAATGTACCTGTATGTGATCCTATTGACATCTTTGAACACATGAAAAAAAAGTGAAGCATTTAAAGAATGAAAGTGGAAAGCTCAGAAAGCATATGGCATTGAGCCAGCCAAAAAGTGCATGGATGTCTCGCCTAAGCTGTATGTGTACGTTTATCTGTAAATGGTGCCCTTTGCAGAAAGGTAAGCGTGCAGTCGCATACTTTTGAATTCAAAACCTTTAACTTAAAGATATAATACTTTTTAATGTTCTTACATAGGTGTGGAATGTTTAATCCATGCTGCCATTGTTGGGTATGCACGTTGGCATACTGCAGGATGAGAGGGGCTATCTTGGGCCACTCAGAAACAGCCGGTCTGCAGCAGCAGGATACAAAATTCGAAAAATCCTGCTGGATCTAGAAATAAATTCAAAAGTATTACCAAGATTAATCCAATATCAATTGAAAGGGAAAGCAATTTATTTGGGTAATTCCACAGGAAAGTGGACATTTTATCACAAAATTTAATCTTCAAATAGGCTACATGCAAGGATGCCAACCAAATCATTTTCTTTGTCTTTTACATTTGGCTTCCACATACATGTAAGGCAGTATCATGAAGATGATATTGCTATTATTGTGCACAATGTACTATACATTGATTGGCAATAAGGTTAAAAAAGACCTAGAGATACAATTCACTGAGAATGCCCCATAGAATCACGGTCGTGCTTGTTTGGCCAGCACAAATAGTTCAATTTTGATGTTGAAAAACAAATAACTCCTCAATTTTCATTATGTCAAAGCAGTGTTTATAATTTGCAATGTGCATTGAATTAATCATTCTTATAACACTATGAAATATGAAGAATAACACCGGATTGGGGAATTTTTAAGTGACCCTTTCCTGTGCTGTGTAGAAGCTCGATTAAACAGAAAAATTCGACCAAAATATCACCAACCAACCGGAACTACACATTTAAAAGCTCAAGAAAAATATAAAAGTGAGCAAACCTCTGTGACTACTCCAAATTTCGTCATAGTGGTTTTTTTGTTTTCGTCACCCCTGTGACCTGTGATCTTTTAAACCGTTGAACCAACTCTACTCTGATCATTCTTGTATTCCTGTGAGTGTGCATATTGTGGTGTAGATGTATGGTGGATTTTGGTACCTGTTGATGTTTGAGAGGTTGTGTGTGTATTGATTATAGAAACTTTTAGATAACTTAGCGTTTAATTCACATCGTCGGAGACGCAAGGATATCTGGGTCCAGGGCCTGGTGTGTTCCAAATGTACTACGTTGGCGCTAAGAATATACACACTTTTGAGAGATGCCAAGAGGCGGTCGCTCGGGCTTTCGTCATGAAGTAATCTAGGGCTATGTATAAAGCCTCACCGATCAAGTTGATTGGCCGACGGACTTTTGGGACACACCCCAGCAAGGCGATGATGGGTCCTATCGAAAATACAAGGTTTTCTTTCCTTTCTTATCTATAGTTTTCATACACACACAGTACACCCGGTATGCAAACCTCCATGATGTATTACTTGCGATGCATGCCGACGTTGTAGACTATCAAGACAGTTTATACATAGAGCACGTTACTGCATTGGTCTTGGACAAGAGTTGTGCTATTCTATACACAAATGCAAAGACATGTTAGACCCAGGTATTGTAAAAATTGACAGTAACATGTATCACAGAAAGTTTGTGTTCTAAGGGGTGCAGATATAAACATAAGAAACACTAGTGAGATGAACAGAGATAATGGAACAAGTCTAAAGTTCTGCGAAATTGTTAGAGGTTTGATCGGTGAGACTTACCTAATCAATTATGCTTTAAATTTTCTTGCAAATAAGCTTCTTTTTAAAAGATATTAGTTGGTCGCTATTACCCTCGGTTGGTGGTGTTTAGTCTTTCGGCGCCAATCTAGAAGATAAGGGACTAATTATTAGAATTACCTGTTTAGATATTAGATTTTATAAAATAAACATAGAAGAGTTAGGACTCAATTAAATTTCATCTCTCTTGACCTCACGACCTAGGTGTCTATGAAAACATCGTTTCCAATTATATTTCTCAGCTATGATATAGCTTATATAGTGAATAGGTCAACATGTTGTAAGCTTGACACTTAAATTAGTCCCAGTTAAGTCCTCGATGCTATTCGGTAGCTAGTTTTGTTGCCTTCTTCTTTGTGGCTCAGCAATGAACTTTTCTGCCGCGTCTCTTCTGAACGTAACTAATGCGGATTCCAAATAGCCAGATGGCTTCTCGTTTGCTCCCCAGCTGGTGAACCAGTGCTCTGAGAAAGAAAATGAAATGTATGTTCAAAGCTCGCTATAACTCTATTACAATTGGGGTACATTGCAATAACCTTCCAACAATACAATAGCCAACTTTGCATAGCAACTCAGACCTGGCGAATGCATCCCTACACATATATAATAGCAAAGTTAAAAAGCTAAGCTAAAGCTACATGATATAGTATTTGGTCTGGCTGCACCGCAATCTTGCCAGGACGTTAGCCAAAGACATGCGTGCAGGGTTAAAATAAAACATTTATCCCAAGAATTGAAATATTCTAAGTTTTGTTCATAAATGTGTCTTCGTTGCTTAAATTCGGTGTTTTTTTGGTACTTCTAATGCACTTCCATCCTTCGTGGTAGAGGGCATGATTTCCATTATTTGGAATTGTAAAGAATAAATTTGGAAAAAAACAAGCAAATATTTCAATCTACGAAAAATCAACAAGATCAGTTACATGAATATTCAAATTTTACTCACAGCCCGTTGTCTCTTCTGCGTCCTTTAGTCTTAGGAAAGCTGTGACACCAACTGCTCTGGCAAGAGCCTCTTAACATCTGTAACGTTAGGGCCTGATATACGAGGAAAAATATTCGATCAATTAACTATAGCTATTTCACTCAATAACAGAGAATTGAAAAGATTTTATGATTTTCAATTTCATTAGTGGCTCATTTTATCAGTAGGTTAGTGTGTTTTCTCTCATGTCTGTAACAGGGCATCAAATAAACTGGGCACATTAAAGTAGGTTTGTGTCATAAATGACTCTTTTTTTATATTGTTAAATGAGGATGTGAGTGAAAGAGGAATGCTGGGGTGTCTAGGAACAATTTTAAAGCAGAACTTGTTTAGATCTGCTTTACATTGTATTTGCATATTTGCTTTCTGGTTTACTTTTCTCAGTGAACAGGGCAGGTCAACTAGAGTGATCCACTTCATAGGCGGGCCCTTAACCAGGGGGGGTTCGTGGGGTCGGAAGAACGCCCCCGCGCGTGGGCGACCAAAGGTCCGCTTCACAAAAAAAAAAAAAAAAAAAAAAAAAGTGGAGTAAAAGTGTTTTCTTTTTTTTTTCTGCTTATCAATTTTTTTTAGGGCCGATCGAACAACCTTAGCAGACCCGCTATAGAACTAGCTTATATATGGTACTCTTCATTGAGGGTCAAAGCAGAAAATTTTAAAACACCTATCCCCCCCTTATCGCGGCACAGGTGATGTGCAAATTTTTTGATGTACCTTTTTTGCTCGCCCGGCGTGACGTGAAAAAATTTGATGTACCTTTTTGTCACTTTTAAGATTTCGAAACGCCTCCCCGTATAAAAATGCCTAGTTAGCGGCCTGATAGAAACAGAATTCTGCCAATGACTCTAGGCAACTAAAACTTGTTTAGGAGATCACAAAAAGAAAATGTTACCATTCACTCACTGACAGGAAATAGCATTTAAAGTTAGAACAAGTTCTAATAACAAAAGTGAGGATAGTTGAGAAAGTCTAACTTTGTTTTTAAGCGTAGAGATCCAGAGCACAGCATTGTGGTGGGTTGTTTTGTGCAGAAGCAAGTATTCGCGAGCGAAAACCACTATTGGCAAAAGTTTTGTATGCAAACGGCCGCGGCTGGGCCTGGGACTCTGGAGTCTTACGTGCGACAGCCCGCACGCTTTCGTGGCGGCCTCGCATAGCGGCGTCCCCGGCCCGGCCCGGGGCTATCCGGAGTCCAGACAATACTACAGCCACACTTGCACTCACACTCGAAGTGCAGTCACGGATGCGATCATTGCTGGTCAAACTTGTTACGTTACGTTCTACAAAAAAATAATATAAAAATCATGACAACACTCACAAGACCAGGCATGCCATACGTACTAAATGCAGTTTTAAACCTACTCGATATAAAAGTCTGTATAAGTTCCTCATACGGCGCGCGATTCTTTTCAATGTGTCAGTCACAAGGATGTTTGCCATGTTGCGGAACGTGCGGCGGCGCTAGCTGTATTAATTTTCGTTCGAATTAATTTAGGCATAAATTTAGGCGCAATTTTTTTTACCTGAACCATTGCGCCGCGATGCGCAAAAGAATTGTCCATGATAAGCAGCGCAGTCGGCGCATCATCCTATGAGGAACCCGTCAATCGCAACTAATGCATTTTAGTTAATTCGACAACAACGTAATGTAGATAAAGGAGGCAAAAAAAGTAACTGTAGTGTACCGACTAGTTTTCGAGTCAATTTTGCTTGACTAGGAAATCTAGTTGATTATTTAACTAGACTGTTTTAAGAGTGTACAGTGTGTTCCTAAAAAAAGGTAATCGAAGTTCAAAGGTCAATCATTTCAAAAGCATATGGTTTATTTCTGTGATTTGTTTACTAAAATACTAAGTAACTCATCAGCTTTAATTTGAGACATTGCTTACGTCCAAACTGTAATGGGCCATAGAATTAGGGTCCTTTGAAGGTGATATGTACAAAACCCATTTTCCCAAGTTTTTCGTTTTTAGGGTACACACAGAAAAAAATAAGTGTCAAAGCGACACGATCAGTGGCTCGTGATGACCAGACTACTATAAAGAGTCACATTTTCCTATCTAAAGGAGTCGACATGACTCTACGGAGTCAGCATAATACACCATGTAGAGTCTACGTGATCCACTGTGGACCTCGAGGTTTTGCAAGTGCTAATCAGAGTCACAGATTTCCTCTATTAGAGTCAGCATTACTCCTTTATGGGTCACAATCTTATTTTCACTATAAAAAGGAGTCGGGAAAAAGGTATCATAGAGAGTCTTTGTGACCCTCTATAATCCTCATGATTCAAGAAAGTAACAATCAGAGTCGGGATGTCTCCTTTTGGTGTCTAAATAACTCTTTCGAAGAGTCACTTTTGTATGACTATAAAAAGAGTCAGGGAAAGGTATCTTAGAGAGTCTCTTTGACCCTCTATAATCCTCATGATTGGAAAAAGTAACAATCAGAGTCGGCATGTCTCCTTTTTGGTGTCTAAATAAGTCTTTCGAAGAGTCACTTTTATAATGACTATTGAAAAGTGTCAGGAAAGAGTATCATGGAGAGTCTTTGTGAACCTTTAAAATCCTCATGATCGGAAAAAGTAACAATCAGGGTCGGGATTTCTCCTTTTTGGTGTCCAAATAACTCTTTCGAAGAGTCACTTTTATATGACTATTAAAAAGAGTCGGGAAAAAGTATCATAGAGAGTCTTTGTGACCCCCTATAATCCTCATGATTTGAAAAAGTAACATTCAGAGTCGGGATTTTTCCTTTTTGGTGTCGAAATAACTCTTTCGAAGAGTCAGTGTTATATGACTATTGAAAAGCGTCAGGAAAGAGTATCATGGAGAGTCTCTATGACCCTTTATGATCCTCATGATCTGCAAAAGTAACAATCAGGGTTAGGTTTTCTTCTTTTTGGTGTCCAAATAACTCTTTCGAAGAGTCACTTTTATATGACTATCAAAAAGAGTCGGGAAAAAGTATCATAGAGAGTCTCTATGACCCTTTATGATCCTCATGATCGGCAAAAGTAACAATCAGGGTCGGTATTTCTCCTTTTTGGTGTCCAACATACAACATCTTTCGAAGAGTCACTTTTAAATGAACTATTAAAAAGAGTCGGGAAAAGTATCACAGAGAGTCTTGTAATGACCTTAATACCTAATGATTTAAAAAGTAACATTCAGAGTCGGATTTCCTTTTTGTGGTCAAATACTCTGTCGAAGAGTCAGTTTTATATGACTATTGAGAAGTGTCAGGAAAGTAGTATCATGGAGAGTCTCTATCTGTGAACCTTATAGATACTCTTGATCTGAAAATAGTAAACAATCAGGCGTCGGATTTCTTCTCTTTTGGGTAGTCCAAATAACTCTTCGAAGATGTATCTTTTTAATATAGACTACTTAAAAAGACGGTGAAAAGTAATACAAGAACAGTTTTGTGACACCCTCTCATATACACATCATCCCCCTACTCATGATGATTTGAAGTAAACATAGTCATTGGATTTTCCTGTTTTGTGTAGCAAAAAAACTCTTTCAAATAGTCCACACGTTATATACATGACTAATTTAAAAGGAGCTACGGGAGAAAGTATAAGAGCGATCTTCTGTGACACCTATACTACATTCAAATCTGGTAGACATACGAAAATCTCACATAAACTTTTTTTTAAATTAACAATTTATTAAAATTATGCAGGAAATTTTTTTTGTTAAAAGAAGGAATATATGTACGGCCAACATGTTTAATGTAATTTAGCGCTTTCCTTTGTTAGTTGACCTTATTTCTATTCAGTCTTTTTATTTAGTTCAGCTTTGTCACATTCATTTCCTCTTTGACATTTCAAACCTCTTCTCTAATCTGTCCTTCTAAACAGGATGTCCTTCATTCATTATCAGAAATTCCACATCTGATCTCTACTCAGTCGTTCACTTCTCTTACATATATCTCATCTATTCATCTACATCCTCTTATCTCCTATTGGTTATTCTTATGATTGAGGACTTTACATTTTGAGTTGGTTCTCCATCTCATTTTTTCTATTATTTCTATTAGGTTTAATCTGACTTTTTGATAATATGTAAATTTATCTTGTATTAGTATGATTCTGATGTGGCACCAAGAAGCCCTTATGAATAAATCAGTGCACTACCAGACTTCATCAAGTTAAGTTGTATTTTTTTTCGTGTCTTGTTCCTGTTGCACTTGTATTTTTTGAATCTTCCGTTTGCTGTCATCTCAGGGAGCAACGTTTCGATCGCCCACCAAACCCAGAGTTTTAGATGACACCTTCAATTGAGTCTTCCTTATTTGACCCCAAGGAGTCTAGTATTGGGGAAGTTGATGAACACCCGATCATTGGAGTCTAGCCACTTGAACTGCCCTCCAAGAGTCTTAACATGGCATGACTCTTATTGGGAGTCAATCTCGGACAACACTGCTCAAGCTCCCCAGAGGATATAAGAGGAACCATATCAGTAGTACATCCACCTCACGTCATACCATACTGGCGTCAAGCATACCTTTGGACCAACGGAGTTCTCCACGATGACATTCAGTATCAGGGTACCCACACTCCACCTCGCTATACTAGGAGTCTGGCATAGGAATCCATCTCCTCAATAGTCATCAAGTGAAGACTGAAGAAGTACGCAGATGCACACCTTAGAGGCTAGTGCCAAAACACCAATAATCTCTTGCGGGGTTTAAGCATAATTGTCAGAGATGGATCTCAATCAACGACCGTTCATTGCAGTAGCAATAACTCGGAGGGGTCAAGTGGCCGTAGACTCCAATGAGGTTCAATCTAAACTCCCAATACTAGACTCCTCTAGGGGTCAATACCAGGGACAAGAACTCCAATGAGGTGTCACTCTAAACCTGGTTTGCGGGGTCGACACGTTTGTCCCTGAGATGACAGCAACGAAGATTCAAAACAGGAAACAGAACAAGACACGAAAAAAATCAACTTCAATCTTGGATGAAGTCTGGTAGTGCACTGATTTATTCAAGGGCTTCTTGGCCACATCAGAAATCATACTAATACAATATAAATTTGGACACACTCCAATGAAGTGCAATTGGAACCCTTTATACAGTGTCATCTAAACTGCCTCTTGGGTCCAAGTATGCTGGACTCGCTAGGAGTCTAAGGTGGTAGACTCTGATATGGTTTTGTCTAAACTCCATTTGGGGGTTTAGCATTTGTCCGAGATGACCCCCAACAAGAGTCGTGCATGTTAGACTCCTGGAGGTGTCAAGTGGGTAGACTCCAATGAAGTGCAGTGCATGGGTACCCTTTAATATGGTGTCATCTAAACTCCCTCTTGGGTCCAAGTATAATGGACTCCTGTAGGAGTCTAAGGTGGTAGACTCTGATATGGTTTCCTCTATACTCCTCTGGGGGTTGAGCATTTGTCCGAGATGACTCCCACTAAGAGTCATGCATGTTAAGACTCCTGGAGGGGTCAAGTGGGTAGACTCCAATGAGGTGTCATCTAAACTCCCTATGCTAGACTCCTCTAGGGGTCTAATAAGGAAGACTTCAATGAGGTGTCATCTAAACTCTGGTTTGGGGGGTCGAACGTTTGTCCCTGAGATGACACTCGGAGAGAGTCCAGTATGTTTGACTCCAGTTGGAGTCAAGAAGGTAGACTCCCACGAGGTGTCATCTAAACTCTGGTTTGGGGGGTTGAACGTTTGTCCCTGAGATGACACTCGAAGAGAGTCTAGTATGTTTGACTCCAGATGGAGTCAAGAAGGTAGACTCCCACGAGGTGTCATCTAAACTCTGGTTTGGGGGATTGAACGTTTGTCCCTGAGATGACACTCAAGAGAGTCTAACATGTTTGACTCTAGTCGGAGTCAAGAAGGTAGACTCCAATAAGGTGTCAGTTGTACTCAAATTAAAGAGTCTGCTTTAACCAATTTAAGTGTCATCTCAGGGACAGAGCTGGACTCTTGTAAAAGGGTCACTTAGACACTTATTTTTTTCTGTGTGTATATGAAACCAACTTTTTATAAATTTTTGGTGTCATAGTTTTGGGGGGTTTTGTCACACAAAGTTTCAATAAAATGCAATTTCATTTATCAAAGGACCTATCTCAATGGTAATGAGAGGGGTTCGCAATTATGAGTCTCTTGAGTCGTGGAGACGTCGTGGTGACGTCTCCTGATACTTCAGGGCGTCGAGGGAAAATGGAACAAAAGTCAAACATGTTCAATCTTTTAGTAGACTTCTTTAACATGTTTAAGACGCCAGAAAGTAATAATTATTAGCCTGTTCGTTTTCTTTTAATCGTTAGCATGTTCCGACAACGTGTGTGCGACGTCGTGGATACTTAAGGGACGTCGCGGCAACCGTCCGCAAAGATGTCACAGAGACTTGCTGACGTATTAAAGAAGTTTACTAAAAGATTGGACATGTTTGACATTTTGTTTGATTTTTCTCGCGACTTCTTGCAGAATCAAGAGACGTCGCGGCGACCTCTCCGAGACTCCAGAGACTCGTGCATAATCGAGAACCCATGTCATTGCCAGTGAGATAGGTCCTTTGACAAATGAGATTGCATGTCATTGAAACTTTGTGTCGACAAAACCCCCCAAACTATGAATTTTTTTTTTTTTTTTTAAGTTGGTTTCATACCCTAAAAACGAAAAACTTGAAAAAAAAAATGGGTTTTGCTACCTATCACCTTCAAAGGACCTTAACTCTGCATGTGACCCATTACAGTTTGGACGTAAGCAATATCTTAAATTAAAGCTGATGAGTTACTTAGTATTTTAGTAAACAAATTACAAAAATAAACCATATACTTTTGAAATGACTGACCTTTGAACTTCGATTACCTTTTTGTTAGGAACACACTGTATTGTCTGTTGCGAGAAATAACAATGCATTTCGCAACTTTTCACTTTTTACTTTGTATTATATTCGTGAGTTATGTGCATTCAAACATGATGTTACTATTGCAAATAGGGTTTTGATAAAAAGAAGAATAAATGAACTTTTTAATGCTATAAAAATTGACAATGATTAAATCCCCACGTTAAAATGTACCAAGGTTCAGAGTTGTGTTACAGAAATTTAAACTGAAAATTATCTTTCACTTTGTCATGTATTCAAGTGGTAGCAGGCCCGTAACTAGGATTTTTACGGGGGGGTTCGACATCTGAAAAAGTGGACCTTTTTAAAGGATTTTTTTTTCGAGCGCGAAGCGCGAGCAGAAAATTTTGAGTTAAACTTTGAGTATAATATGCATTATCATTGATGTATCAGATTATTCAGGAGCTAAAACTGGGGTTAATTGTGCATTATGAGTCTCTACTTATAGTATGCCGCGAGCGCGAAGCGCGAGCTGAAGAATTTAAGAATCTTAAATAGCTTTTCTTTTATATTGTTCATTAAGTAATGAGAATATATAGGAATGGCGAGCGGCGAAGCGCGAGCTCAAAATTTTGAGAACAAAAATTGGAGTTAATTGTGGCATACAGAGCATGTTTAGTATTCGGACTGAAAGTTTTGAGCTTAAAAATCTGTGCCTTATAGACTCTTTCTAGCAATCCATATTGAAGATAAATATAATCTTGGTCTTAATAATCTTGCTATTGTAATATTTTGTTGGGTGCAGGCCTAGCCACCCTATAACTAGCTCAACACCATACAACATTTTTTGACAAGGTTTGTCTCAGCAGAGAGAACTGGTGCAACTTTTTTTTAAAATACAGTTCGGAGGTCGATAGTGACCAGCAGGAAATTGGGGCTTTAAAAGACATATGATAAGTAAGAAAGGAGTCACTTTTTAGTATTGTAAAGTGATACGTTTTTAAGAAATATTAATTATTTTCATGGGACTATTAAAGAGTAATGAAAGGTTTGCTTCTTTTTAGTATAAAAAGGGTCATTTTTAGGACAGAAAGGGGGCACTTTTAGAGTGCATGAAAAATGGGGCACTAATGACTCTGCCCCCCGGTTGCCACCGCATCTGTTAGACCCCAATTTCCGCTCAACGCGCGGTAGAAACTTTGAGCTCAAATTGTAGTTTTATTGTGGCATTATTGACCTAATTTAGTATCCGCGAGCGCGAAGCGGCGGAGCCGATACAATTAGGGTTTTTTAAAGACATATGGAGTAACGAGGGGCCCTTTAAGTATTAAAAGTAAACCTTTTTAAAATAATTGTCCAAGGACTGTTCAAACTCTGAAAGGCTTCTTTTTAGTATAAAGATGACACTTTTTTTAGCTAGAAAGGGACACGTTTTTGGTCAGAATAGGCACTTTTTAGGGTGGAATGAAAAAGTCGGGTCACTGCGCCCTGCCGCGCCCGCAGTTTCCTGCCTCTGCCACTTAGGGCATTATTTCTCTGTTTAAATATTTTCCTAACATTGAAGATATAACATTTTAAAATACAAAAAATGAACACAAATGCAACGAAAAGACATTCCTGGCGAAATGGTTTAAGTGTAATTCTGGCGTAATCTTTCGTTCTGAAAAACATGATTATCATCCTCAAAAAAAAAAAGGGTTGCGAGTGCGAAGCGCGAGCGAAAGATTTAACATGTTCTTTCTTGTATTACATTTTCCTTTCTTGTATTTCTATTCGGTATCTGCTTGCATTTCTGCAAAAGTGGGAGTTTTTAATTTTTTTTTTTTGTTTTTTTTTTTTTTTTTTTTTTTTTTTGTCAAGCGGACCTGCTCGCCTGAGGGGGGGGGGGGGGGAAGGAGGGGGGGGGGGGGGGGGTTGTTCGTTTCGAACTCCCCGAACGCGCCTGGTTTACGGCCTGGGTAGTTCAGGGGTTCTGTGGACCAGGCATGACATCACCATGACAAATTAGGTATCAATAAAAATATGAATAAATGAACGTCACAATGGTATAAAATTCAATAAAAATGAGAAAATATCCACAAAGTTATCAGGACCTAAAGTCAAGGTGCCTAACTTTAATGTGATCAATAAAAATGCATTTTACAACATTTGACTTTTTACTTTTCTCCATATTCTGATATTCTGTGCATTGAAGCATGATACAATAATTACAAATAGGATATCACTAAAAAGGGGAATAAATTATCTTTCCAATGGTATGAATATCAAGAATAACTAAAGCGTACTTGAAAAGTTATCATGGCCCAAAATCGACTTGCGGAACTTTTTGTGAGGGGTTTATTTAAATTTGGTATCACAAGACGCATAAGACTCTACGCTTTCATGAAAGCTGTTGCATGGCACCAAAAAGTTATCCTTGAACTTACTTCGGCAAATGTAGGACATTGAGAATCCCATAGATTTTGTGTAGCTTCGGGTGTTCTAATAATTTTGGCCACCACTGTATAATATTTAAAAATATTGGTAATAGATAAACAAATAATACAATACAAAACTATTCGCTAGATAAAGTCTATCCTTATGCGTCGGTCACAACTCGTCGTAGGCTACGGGGCACGTGCCATCAACGTAGCCTGCGTTGTATGTACAATGCACGCACAGGTCCTGGGTCAGTTTCTGCGATTCCTGCGTTTCTGTAGTAAGGGTATTGTAAAAACTTCCTGCACGTCGTACATGCATTGTACCTGAAAGGTAACCTTCGCTGCACGAATTTTCTGCGAAATCCATCGTAGGGAGTTGCACGTCGAAGGTACGGCGAGTTGTGACCGCCGCATAAAGTGTATACTACATATTTCTGTGACATGATAGGCTACAACCCCCTGCCTATATACTACTTTTAATAAACGCATCAATATCTTTGTAGATGCTGACACACATAGATCATGCAGGTTGATCAGTGTTTTCCCCTCTTCTTTATTATGTAGAGTTCAATCGAAAGTTGATTTGGAGCATCACGTTGGCCGAGCGATA